>CAUYTI010027026.1:0-10049 GCA_963575145.1 Galago senegalensis
TGAGCCAGGAGTTGGAGGTTGCTGTGAGCTGGGATGCTACAGCACTCTACACAGGGGAATAGCTTGAGGCTCTGTCTCCAAAAAAAAAAAATATATATTTCAGATTGTATACAGAACCAGCACACTGTATCCCATGACTGCATTAATGTACACAGCTATGATTTTTTTTTTTGCTTATATAAATCCTTCAGCAATTCTTTTAATACCTGAGTTGTATTTAGTGCTGTATTCACATTTTTAATAGCTTCTTCAAAATTCTCTTCATCTTCTGGAGCCCCATTTTCATTCTTTAGAATTCCTATTAAAATTTAGAATTTCTATTAGAAATTGTTAGCAAACAAATGCCCTTTTCTTGTCACTCCTCTATTCCCACAATATTAGATAAATAACCTTGTCAGATTCTGTAGGGACCATCAGTATAGCAAACCTTAAGAAGCAGCACAGTTTATTATTACTCCTTAAAACTACACAAGGAATGGCTCCTTAACCTTGCCAGAGGAAAAGTAAAACAAAAGTTTATGATGGCATCATCTGACAAACTTGGTAACAGAAGTCCAATAAATATTTGCTTCAAGCAATTTTCTTTTCAAATTTTAAATACTTAATCACATCCCATAATATTACCTTGTCTAATCAAATCTCTGAAGTCCTCTTTTTCTTTATACGTCTTAGGTATTCGTCCATTTGTCTAAATTGGTTAAAAATTTTAAAAATGTAGTTATAAAAACTCAAAATATGGAAATTGAGAGTCCAAAGTATTCCCCATTCTCTACATGAGATTTCATTAACAAATATGAACCTAAGTTAAATCAGAGGCTCTCTGACAGAAAATTGTGGGCCATTTATCTACATTCATTCCCCCCTGCTAATTTCTTGATGGCATTTATTCAAATTCCATTATGTTAATGAATTACCCCCATCAAAAGAGGAACTGCTAGACTTAAATTTTAAAAGCATCCATTTACCCTAAAACCTTATAAGTTAAAAAATTAGTCTCCCATTGCCCTCCAAGAAAATCTTTAATAATAAATTAAAAATACAGTCACATATAGAATTTCTTTTTTTAAAAAAAGTACATACTTCACTATACCACTGTGCTAAATATTTAGCTATGATCACAATCCATGGAGTATGGCTATGGTCCTAAAAATGAGACAAATCAAAGAAAATGTCAGTGTTAGTTAATTTCTTCACTACACCATCTCATTTTCAACAAATTCAACAATATTTATGATCAACTCTTAATATATGCAGAGTAACGAAACAGAGAAAAATGAACTAGGTAACTACTTTATAAATTTTTTTAAAGGCAGTGCCCAATTTAACTCTGATATGTCAAGTTTATACTATGATTGCTCCTGTTTTACCAACAAGAAAATAATCTCAAAGCCACCCAAAAACATAGCTCAAATCTCTTGCTTTCAGATACCAATCCTGTAGTAAAAAAGAGATCTTTTCTGTGTTTTCTGATGAACCGAATAAACACCTGCTTTTTCATTAATATGTAAGTAGGGAAAAATACAAATACTCTTTATATAGTTTATTAGAAATATCATTATTGGCTCCACACCTGTAGCACAGTTATGGTGCTAGCCACATACACTGAGGATGACAGGTTCGAACCCAGCCCCAACCAGCTAAACTGCAACAAAAAAAAATAGCAAGGGCTCGGCACCTATGGCTCAAGTGGCTAAGGTGCCAGCCACATACACCTAAGGTGGCAGGTTCAAATCCAGCCTGGGCCCGCCAAACAACAATGACAGCTGCAACCAAAAAGTAGCCAAGTGTCGTGGCAGGTGCCTGTGGTCCCAGCTACTTGGGAGACAGAGGCAGGAGACTCGCTTGAGCCTAGGAATTGGAGGTTGCTGTGAGCTGTGATGCCATAACACTCTACCCAGGGGGACAGCTTGAGGCTCTGTCTCAAAAAAAAAAAAAAAAAAAAAAAAAAAAAAAGCCAGGTCTTGTGGAGGGCACCTGTAGTCCCAGTTACTTGGGAGGCTGAGGCAGGAGAATCACTTAAGCCCAAGAGTTTGAGGTTGCGGTGAGTGTGACACCACCGCACTCTACTAAGGGTGACATAGTAAGACTCTGTCTCAAAAAAAAAAAAGAAGAAATATCATTACTTCTATAATGAAATACATAATGGCTTTGGTAATTTCCAAACACTAAAAAAAGGTTTAAAGAGGAATCAGTTTCTACAAATTTGTTTAGAAAAGGCCTTAAAGAGGGCTTCCATTATGCCCAATTCTTGATCTGCATGGTGATTACACAGATATGTTAAGTATATATACTTTTCATCAATAAAGAATTTTTTTTAACTTTGGGGAAACATAAATTTATTAAAAATTTATTTATAATAAAATGTTATTATTGTGTAATCTGGATGACAGGACTGTGGGTCACTACACAAGTTCAGAGACAAGACTGTGTTATGGTCCATTATTTTACTTCCAAGGAACACAATTGACAGCATCCTTTCTGATTCACCCACACAAGTCTCAACTTGCTCAGCTTATCAGTTGGTGGGAGGGCTTCATTTATTCCCATCTGTGCAATATTATGATATTATGTTTCTTGACTTTTATACACTCAAAACTTTTCGTAATGACCCATGTAGCATTTTCTCATTTTGATATAATTAAAAAACCCTGAGTTAAAGAATAAAAACATTTTAAATTGATCTATAAACGTAAGGTCACACATACTACAAACCTTTTTTTCCATATGATCCAAATCATAGGACTGAAAATGTTCTCTCAGTTCAGGAAATGGCTTATCTAGTCGTAGATCCTCTAATGCATTATCTGGATGAGATTCTATTACTGTGAAACAAATAATTCCAAAAGATAAACTTAATTCTTCAGCAATACTTCTGGCAATACACTACACTTAATAGGAATTTAGGAAATCCTTTTCTTTTTCTTTTTTAACTTAAGCACTAGCAGCTCAGGCAGAGAAAATGTTTAATTTTTATTTATGTATTTATTTATTTTGTAGAGACAGAGTCTCACTTTATTGCCCTGAGTAAAGTGCAGTGGCGTCACACTGCTCACAGCAACCTCCAACTTCTGGGCTTATGCGATTCTCTTACTGCAGCCTCCCAAGTAACTGGGACTACAGGCGCCTGCCACAACACCTGGCTATTTTTTGTTGTTGTTGCAGTTCGGCCAGGGCCGCCACCCTCGGTGTATGGGGCCAGTGCCCTACCCACTGAGACACAGGCGCCACCCGAAAATGTTTAATTTTTAAATGGGCACAGAGCCTACAAAATATTTTTCACTGTATTATTAAGGTATAATTTATATATAATAAAAATGCATACACCTTAAATAGACTACAAGTTTCAGTAAAAGTAAAGACTCATTTAGAACGGAATTTGTTCTTATAATTGGGAAAGATCAAAATTGACAAAACATATGTACAGATAACAACTAACAACCCACCTTTGCTCCTCTTGTGCTCTTCAATAACAGCATCCCTATCTACCTAGACCTCCTCCTTAGAAACCTGATGGTCATCCTGACTTGATTCCTTAGCCCCAATATGAATCACTCCTCACTTCCTAATCTCACTCTATGGCTCTCTGCATATGGGAGTCCAGGAGAGTGCATAATTTCAGTGAATATTTCATCTAGGCCCAATTCTGTCATTTGCTGTATAGTTAGGCAAATAATCTCTCTGGTTTAGCATCATCTGTAAAGAGCAGACTTAATAATAGTATCTATGTACAGGGTGAATATCTGGGGTTTTTTTTTTTTGAGACAGAATCTCACTTTGTTACCCTTGGTAGAGTGCCATGGCGTCACAGCTCACACCAATCTCAAACTCTGGGATCAAGTGATCCTTTTGCCTTAGCCTCTCAAGTAGCTGGGATTACAGGTGCCTACCATTATGCTCAAGACCTTGCTCTTGCTTAGGTGATCCACCCACCTCGGCCTCCCAGAGTGTTAGGATTAAGGTGTGAGCCACTGTACCCAGCCCAGGTTGAGTATCTCTTATCTGAAATGTTTGGGACCAGAAGCATTTTGGATTTTGTTTTTCTCAGATTGTGGAACACATGAAGAATTACACATACACACCATTTGAGCAACCCTAATCCAAAAATAGGAAATCTGCAATGCCAAAATGTATATTTCTTTTTTTTTTTTTGAGACAGAGACTCAAGCTATCCCCCCTGGGTAGAGTGCCGTGGCATCACAGCTCACAGCAATCTCCAACTCCTGGGCTCAAGCGAGTCTCCTGCCTCAGCCTCCCAAGTAGCTGGGACCACAGGTGCCCGCCACAACGCCTCGCTATTTTTTGGTTGCAGCTATCATTGTTGTTTTGGTGGGCCTGGGCTGGATTCGAACCTACCACCTTGGGTGTATGTGACTGGCGCCTTAGCCACTTGAGCCACAGGCGCCCAGCCCCCAAATGTATATTTCCATTGAATGTCATGTCAATTGTCAAAAAGTTTTGGATTATGAAGCATTTCTGATCTAAGATTTTTGGATTAGGAATGCTCCACCTGTACCTTATAGATTTTAGAAAGAGTAAACGAAATAACCCACATAAAATACACAGTTAGCAATGTCAACCTTCATTATTACCCACCTCCTCTCCCTCAAGTTAGAAGCTTTCACTCTCTTACCTAGACCACTGGAAATTTCCTAACAGCAACCCCCACCTCCAATTTTTGCCGTATTAAATCTATTCAGTCTCTACTTGCTTTCAGAGTAACCCATTTAAAATATTTACCCTGTCACTTTCCTACTTGGAACTCTTTTTTTTTTTGAGACAGAGCCTCAAGCTGTCCCCCTGGGTAGAGTGCTGTAGCATCACAGCTCACAGCAACCTCCAGCTCCTGGGCTCAAGCAAGTCTCCTGCCTCTGCCTCCCAATTAGCCCACCACAACGCCCGGCTAATTTTTGGTTGCAGCCGTCATTGTTGTTTGGTGGCCTGGGCTGGATTTGAACCCACCACCCTGGGTGTATGTGGCTGGCGCCTTAGCCGCTTGAGCCACAAGTGCCGAGCCCCTACTTGGAACTCTTAAATGGCCCACCACCGGCAGCCAGAAGCTTATTCTGACAAACACTTCCTAACCATCCACACAGATATTCCTCAGTGATGCTACCAATACCAATGAGCTATCATTGCACTAGTAGGGTACCTGGCTCATAGCTGGCACAAAATAAAAACATTTTCTTGAATAAATTAAGAGCACTGGCTTGGCACCTATAGCGCAGTGGTTACACCGCCAGCCACATATATTAAGGCTGGCGGGTTTGAACCCAGCCCAGGCCAACTTAAGAACAATGACAACTGCAATAAAAAATAGCTGGGCATTGTAGCGGTGCTTGTAATCCCAACTGCTTGGGAGGCTGAGGAAAGAGAATCCCTAAAGCTCAAGAGTTGGAGGCTGCTGTGAGCTATGACACCACAGCACTGTACTGAGGGTGACATAGTGAGAGTCTGTCCCCATTCCCTCCCCAAAAGCACTGTATGAGCACTGAATGAAAATATTATGAGGTTCTAAGATTAAAATTGTATAAATAAAGGGCAAATATAAACCTAGAGCTGATGTAGGTCTGCCCATGAATGACTCTGGTATCCTATAACAGTTTCCTTGGGAAACGCACGTAGGTAAATGTCTTGCTTATTGTGTGAAATTACACCTGACCAAGGGTAACCTAAACCCTGCATGAGAACAGAAGAAAAGATTGGTAGGGGAAAAGGTGACTTCTAAGGGTCAAGGTGACCCACATACCTCAATCCTCTCCTATGGTAGCCACAAGAACCCTATATGGATTAGGAGGGTTAAAAAAAAAGCTGGTACTTGTATAAATGCTAGATCTCCTAATAAGATAAAGCTGTACCTCCTGCTTTGTGTCCTTCTTCATCTCCTAATAAGACGAAGTTGTATCTCCTGCTTTGTATCCTTCTATAAAGAGAACAGCAGACTGAAACCTATTCAGTTTGACTGCCACATTGAATCTGTAACCAGAGATGTGCTGCCACAAATTTACCTTGTAATTTAAAATGAACTTTCTGGGCCAGGTGCAATGGTTCATGCCTGTAATCTTAGCACTCTTGGGAGACCAACATGGGAGGATCGCTTGAGCTCAGGAGCTCAAGACCAGCTTGAACAAGAGTGAAACCCTGTCTCTACTAAAAATAGAAAAACTTAGCCAGGTGTTGTGGTACACACCTGTCGTCCCAGATACTTGGGAGGCCGAAGCAGGAAGATCACTTGAGCTCAGGAGTTTGAGGTTGCTGTGACCGATGCCATGGCACTTTTGCCTGGGGCAAGAGAATGAAACTTTGTCTCCAAAAAGATTAACTTTCTAATTCTGGAAGTTTCTAAAACTATAGTGAAAACAACCAATAGTAAGCCCATATGCTCAACACTTTTACCTGGATGTTCTTTTATTATGATCCTCATATAACCAACTAAACCATATGTCCTACAGATCAAAAGAGGGATTTGGGAATTCCATAGGACATCTGCTAAACGAAGTAACGTACTGGAAAAAAAAAAAAAAAAAGAACGTTAGCAAATGGAAATATCCCAAACATGAAACATGCTACACATGAAAACGTCTTAAAATAAGGCAAATGTATTACTAAATTACAAATGCAAAGAGACATCTACTGCATTTACATAGCAGGTCAAAAATACAGTGAAAACCAAGCTATTCCACCAGGCTGTAGTCTTAAAGAAAGTGCATGTTGGGCGGCGCCCATAGCTCAGTCAGCAAGGCATCGGCCACGTACACGGAGGCTGGTGGGTTCGAACCTGGCCCAGCTTTGGGCCAGCTAAAACAACAATGACAACTACAACAACAAAAAAAATAGCCAGGTGTTGTGGCAGGTGTCTATAATCCCAGCTACCTGGGAGGCTGAGGTAAAAGAATCACTTAAACCCAAAAGTTTGAGGTTGCTGTGAGCTATGACGCCACACAATCTACAGAGGGCGACAACTTGAGACTCTGTCTTAAAAAAAAAAAGAAAGTTTATCTTTTTGGATTAGGGGAGTATGAAATCCTAGTCTGCCATGTAAGGCAGACATTTTAATGAAACTTACTTTTGTTTTTTTTTTTTTTTTTTTTTTTTTAGACGGAGCCTCAAGCTGTCCCCCTGGGTAGAGTCCCATGGCATTACGCTCACAGCAACCTCCAACTCCTGGGCTCAAGCGAGTCTCCTGCCTCAGCCTCCCAAGTAGCTGGGACTACAGGCATCCGCCACAACGCCTGGCTATTTTTTGGTTGCAGCCATCATTGTTGTTTGGCAGGCCCGGGCTGGGGATTCGAACCCGCCACCTTAGGTATATGTGGCTGGCGCCTTACTTTTGAAACATTTCCATGATAGAGAAAAATACTCAAAATCTATGTATACATACCCAAATAATTCCTATAATCAATTCTACCTAGTTTTTAATCACCAAAAAATAACCAAGGTTCAGTTTAACTGCTCTTAATATATCCAAAATAGTTTCCTACCTCTGTATTTTTTTCTCCCCTCTTTTCAATCCTGAAAGATTTTTATAAGAGATTCAAATTAAAGGCTTCTATAGAATTTAGGAATTTTAAAAATCATATCCTGGACTGTGCAGAGAAAATAAAGCTATGCAAATCTAAAATTAAAATAAAAACATATCAAGATAAAAATTTACCTTTCTGCAAGCTGAGTTGCAACCACAATGGTAAACCTACAGAAAAATGAAGGATCATTGTCTAGAAGGTTTTCTGGACTCTAAACAGGACAAGAGAAAAAAAATGCAACAATTTCACAATTAATCATATTAAACATGGCAGAAACAGTTAAGATAGTTTAGAATGACGCAACAAATCCAACACCAAGAAAGATTCAAAATCATAAATTTCTAGGACCTTATTACAAAAATTTCAGCACAGATATAAATAATGTGTATACATATATACCTCTTCCACAAAACTTCCAGAGACCTCGTTATTTAATTCTTGTAAGAATTCCATGGCAGCTTGAGCTCGGTTCTTTTTAAAAACAAAGCATTTAATTTGAATTAGAAAAATCCCAGTCACAATAACTCACCAATTTACATATTAGACAAACACACTATAAAACTATCCAAACTTCATGCAACTCAGCTTCCAGTAGTGTTTAAACAAAGACTCAACCAGAATATTACTTAAAGCTAAACCACCATTAACCAGAGTTATTAAATGACTACATTACTTGTAACCTACTTTTCAGATTAGGCAAATAAAAAAAATGCTGAGTGATAGGCAGGAATATCCTGGATCAAGTTCAGACTCACTGTAACCTCCCATATCTACAATCCTGTACAAGAATGGTTAATAATTAAAGTAACATCTATTTTCACTGGGTATACTGCATTAAGTCAATTAATATAATTTTATAAGATTTGTAATTTAAAATACAAAGATAAAGAATCTTCTGGCTAACTCTTAAAAATTTTGTCAACCAGAACACTCGGTTCTCTGAATATTGTTACTCAAGATTTAGCTTTACTATAGCATATAGTGTAAAAACAGACAATACTTCTAAATACTCAAACTACCAAACATGTAAAGATTTCCACAAGTAGAAAAATTATTTAACTTTTTTCTCAAAGAAATACACTCTTTTAAAGTCAAAGCTTTTCTACAATTATACACCCATAATAATTTTTTAAAAATAAAGTCAAAGTTGCTCAAGCAATAAAACACAGTAGCATCATAAAATGCTCACACATAGCTATATTCTATAACAAAATGTTTACCTTGCCGATACTGTTTCTCTGAAGGAAGAAACTAAAGTGGACAAAATTTAAAAAAAAAAAAATTAAAGGTTTATTTAACTCTAAAGAAAAAGTTGTTTGTAATGGCATTCCTAGTATATAACAAAATATATTTGATTACAGGTTATAATAGCCTTCCTGGAGAAGAAAACTGGATGAAACTTACAAACAAAGATAGGCTAAATGCCCAAGTGCAATGACTCATGCTTGTAATCCTAGCACTTTTAGGAGACTGAGATGGATCGCTTAAGGCCAGGAGTTCAAGACCAACCTGGGCAACACAGTGAGATCCTGTCTCTAGACAAAATTTAAAAAAAAAAAAAGGCTAATAAATCAATGTTTCCAAAGTATAAAATATGCTGACAGA
Organism: Galago senegalensis; assembly: GCA_963575145.1. Classification (NCBI taxonomy): domain Eukaryota; kingdom Metazoa; phylum Chordata; class Mammalia; order Primates; family Galagidae; genus Galago; species Galago senegalensis. The sequence continues at coordinate 9,126 of CAUYTI010027026.1, forward strand.
AAAAGTTTTCATGGCAAAACAGTTAGGAAAACACCATATAATTCTCTCTTGGAAATTAATAATGTAAATGATATGTATTAGCCTTTTGGTAAAGAAATTTTAACTTCATTTGACACATTTCCCAAACTCATTTGACCACTGGCCCATTTAAGGCTATTGATATTTCCTAGAACTGGTGTTCCATTCACTACTCTTGCTGTATTGAATCTTCTGCCTTTGCAGGTAACTGTAACAAATTTAGTCAGGCTTCCTCCTACACATACCCTCAACATGTCCTAAGGCCCAGATATGAGGCTGCTGATCACAGTCACGGTGCCACTTTTGGGCAAACTCACTAGCTACCTAAGAAAAAACCTTATTCTTATCAAATTCTGCTCTAACCAACCAAGTAAGCAAAGATAAGAGAACTTTTTCTTGATATGTATCAATAAAAAGAGTGTGTTGTGGATAGTAGAAACTTGCACTACCAGAGCAAAGATATCAAAATTAAATATGAACTAAATTCTGGGTTTCCTTATATTATTCATTGTTGTTTACTGACAAATACAACAAGAGACCCTACACTCCTGAAAAATCCCTGAAAAGGTAGGCTCCAAATCCAAATTTGGGAATGCTCTGAAAGTCTAAATACGATAATTGTTAAAGAATACACAGGTCATCTTTAAAACAGCATTTTTATAGAGATAGTGTAGAAAAAGATATACCTGGACTAAACTTAAAAGAGACCACAAATAAAAGGTGTTATTTTTATTCTTCTTTTTTTTTTTTTTTTTTTTTGAGACAGAGCCTCAAGCTGTCCCCCTGGGTAGAGTGCCATGGCTTCACTGCTCACAGCAACCTCCAACTCCTGGGCTCAAGCAAGTCTCCTGCCTCAGCCTCCCAAATAGCTGGGACCACAGGCACCCGCTACAACGCCGGGCTATT
>CAUYTI010027031.1:0-16066 GCA_963575145.1 Galago senegalensis
GGGCGCCTGTGGTCCCAGCTACTTGGGAGGCGGAGGCAGGAGACTCACTAGAGCCCAGGAGTTGGAGGTTGCTGTGAGCTGTAATGCCACGGCACTCTACCCAGGGGGACAGCTTGAGGCTCTGTCTCAAAAAAAAAAAAAAAGACCATATGAAGATTGTGCAAAAGATACAGCGATTCTCATGCATTCCTGTGTGAAAGTTAAAGGATATAGTTACTCCTGAAAATAATTTCACAGGTTATTTAAGACAACTAAACATACACTTACCACATGATCCAAGGAAATTTACATTTACACAAAAACCTGCACACAAATTTTATAGCGGCTTTATTTATAGTAGCCCAAATGGAACCAAAAAGTTCTCCAACGGGCTACTGGTTATATAAGGGAAGGCTATGTGGATTAGTAGGATTTAAGCACTCCAATTCGTACAAATAATCAATACATTGAATCCCGTTATGGCATAAATGTATTTATGATCCCTGTACAAATGACTTAATATATGTAAAAAAACCAAGGTGCTCAAAAAAATATATTGACAATGGTAACTTTTATGATATCTATACTTTACCAGACTAAAACAAATGAAGGAAAATAAATACTTTTTCAGACAAACAAAATCGTAATTAATCAGCAGCACACCAGTTCTAAAGAAATAGGTATTTTAAAAAGTTCTTAACAGAGATGGGAAATTTTTCCAGTTGAATAGTGGCTGTATGCAAATTAACAAAGAGCTCTGGAAAAAGTAAATGAATACATCATTATAAAAGACAGTTAATCATTTTTATTCTCTGTAAAAGAGATCTGACTGTTTGAAATAAAAATTAGGGTGATGCGTCGTAGCACATTGTTGTGTTATAGAATCTGTAGCCCAGTGTGTTGTAGGCTTTATAGCAAGTGCAGAAGAAAAATATACTAAAAAAAGCCTCAAAAAACAGAAGGGAAGAATTATGTGTGTTCCATTGCACATTTCTTATACCATATGTGAAGTGGAATAGTATTTTTGAAAGTTAAACCTTAACTTTCAAATGATACTAAACTGAAATGCCAAAAAGTAGGGGGGGAAAGGTATATAAAATAAAGGAGTCATTTTTTAAAATGCAATCCAGGGGGAGGAGAGGAAGGAAAAAAGAGCAGATGGGAGATAGACGACTGTGTTGATAGTTGCAGCACACATACCTTATTTGTGATCAAGTCTTCCCAGAAACAGATGCCGACCTGGAATTAGAATATTAGAATGTGCAAGAGATGTGGCTCAAAGGAGTAGGGCGCTGGCCCCAGATGCCAGAGGTGGGGGGTTCAAACCCAGCCCCTGCCAAAAACTGCAAAAAAAATAATAATAAATAAATGCTTTCACTGCAAGCATCAACATGAATGAATCTTACAAATACACGATGGAGTGAAAGATTGAGCCACAAAAGAAAAAGACTGTATGACTCATGTAAATTTCAAAAAACAAAATCAAACTAAAATCTTTAAGGGGCATAAGCTATTGGAAAGATAAATCTGTAGAGACAAGCAGAGACTTAGAGTCACATTTCATGGACTGATGTAGAAATTGGTGGGGGAATATTCCGTTCCGACTATGAAGTGAAACAGCGGTCAGTTTCTTCTGAGTGGGGCGCCATGTTTGCTTTGTAAATATTTCTTTTAAACAGTACAGGTACTGGTGTCTTAGCGTAAACCAAGATGTTCTATCCACATCCACTCGTGTGCCTGTATAAATTATTTCACAAGAAAAAAATATTCCAACGGGGAAAATGTGTGATGGATCTAAATCTGTGGCCAGAAATATGAATGGAAGACGTAGTCACAGAGGGAAGAAAACACGTTGTTTATTTTTTCTTCTCATTCCCGCAGCTTTGGCTTCCTTTAAGTACTAATTATCTACTGCTTGTGGTGCCGCCTATGCATCTTAATAGCTGTTCACTGATCTACCCTGACCTTCTGTTTAGTAATTTTGAACAGTCAGCAGGAGGCATTAAATTGCATCAAGACATAATGCATTATGTAATATTGTAAAAAAAATAATAAGATAAGCTGATGCTAGGGCTTGCAAAGCAGCAAAATGTAAATGAGACCCTTTGGATACAAGATATACCTTTAATTGGAACAGAAATGTCAAACAATTGAAGTGCAATGGTCTCTGGGGAAAATAGACTGAGCATACCTCTCTTCTCCCTACTCTCAGGATTCTGGACTGCAATTCCCTTAATCATTTTCTTAGTTTTGAATTTCAGTTCTGAAAAGCGCCAGTGAAAAATTTGGCAAGTTATTTTCAGGAAAAAACCCGTGTGCCAATTTCCTATGTGTGTAGGGTGGAATTGTTTGAGCAATAAGCAAGGGCCACGCCAGGATTTGAAAGCAGGTCTCTAATTCCAGAAACTTGTTGACAACTGTCATGTCCGATAGTCTTAAAAGAGCCCTAGATGATTTTTGGAACAAGCTATTCAATCCCCGCCTGAGGGTCCTATCTCCTTTTCATAAACCTGACTTGGTATAGACACTATATGAAATCCACCACCCTAATCAAAACAAAAATGAAATAAATGTGAGTGATATGATAAAATTTCTATTGAAATGTGGGTGGCGCCTATGGCTCAAGGAGTAGGGCGCTGGCCCTGTATACTGAGGGTGGTGGGTTCAAGCCCAGCCTCGGCCAAAACTGCCAAAAAAAAGAATGTGTTTGTAGGTACAATAAATAGAATGTAGTGTGCTATTACAGAAATCTCCTGAATCAGAGTCCAAAGATTTTATAAATTTTGTGACTGTGGGTGAGTCATGCAACCTATATATATAATTTTCCTAATACAAAAATATAGTGCCACCTGTCAAACCAATTTCCTGCGGGATGAACGGAATGAGACAGAAGATAGGAGAATGGTATGCAAATTTTAAATCGCCCAGAAATACTTTACTAGTATTACAAAAGCCCCATGGAGAAGATGCTCAGGGTTTCTGCTCTTGAAGCTTCTCAGATATTGTATTGATCTAACGGCAGCTCTTCTCAGTGACACAAGGCAGCTCATCTCTCCAGGTTTCACTGTGCTGATCCCTTAATCTCCATCTGTAAAACTGGTAAATCCACAGAGAACCACTGGGCAGGATGGCTTAAAGCACAGGACTCAGCTTTAATGATTAGATTAATGATCTGCTTTTCTGCTGTGTGACCTTACAAGTAGAAAACAGATGACTGCTGACGACTTACCTATTCTAAAGCTTAACAGAAAGAGTGTACGGAGAGAAGAGCCCTGCTGAGGGTCCAGACTAGAACATATGCTTTGAAGTTTCTACAACAATCTTGAGGGGCTGGCTCCAGCCCAACTCTCACCAGGTCCTCCAGTTCAAGTTCCTATTCAAGATGGATCCGTCAGCCTTAGCAGTTGCAGACTACGGCCGCAAAACAAAGTTCTTTCCTGTACAAAGTAAACTGGATCATGTGGGGTCTGACTCGTGACCTTGGCCTCGTTAGCTGTGCTCTAACTGGGGGAGGTAACAGGCCCAGATGGTAACACGGTGTAGAACATTTTGCCCAAGTCACTCTGTACCTAACACAGATCAGAGATGACTTCTGAAAACCAAGTGCTTTGATGGCATGTGCTGCTTCACCCCTAGGTACTTAGTGCATGGTTCTACGGAAGCAAAAAAGAGGGAGACAGATGGTCAAGCTGGAGGGAAGGAAAAAGAGAACAAGCATAAAGGCAAGGGAAAAAAATGCTGAAAGGAAAAGGTTAGCATTCTGGCCAATGCCCAGAAATGTGAAATAGCATAAAAAGCTTATAAATCTCAAAGCCTGCGAACCTGAAGCATGAGCCTTCGCTGCTGCAGGACCAAGCTTAGCAGTCAAAATGAAACATCTCCCCTTCAACAGGACACAATATCATCGAAACAAAATATAGTACACAATTGGCTTGGTAAATATTCATGAAAGGACTCCCACCATGAAATACGTGTCGAAGTGGAAGAAAATGATTCTGAATGGGTGGGCACGGAAGACAAATTCCAGTTAGAGGGAGCAAGGGCAAGGCCACTGGCTGTTTGCAGCCCTGGGGACAGAGTCCTTTCCAACCCTTGTTACTAAGGAAATTTCAGATCCGGTCTATAAATAGCCCCCATCGGAAATGAGGTTCTGTATCCCCACTGCAGCGTGGTGTGCCTCTGAAGGAAATTTACTTCGAATCATTTCCTTCTCTCTCTTTTTGTGGAAAGCAATAAAAGAAAAGGAACACGACAGAAGAGAAAATGGAGGAAAAAGTTGATAGATGCGCGGGCTCAAGACCGCAGGGTCTCTATGGTGCATGGGGTGTTCCTTAACCTCCTGCAGGGAGGGAATTGGGAGTTAAACAGGAAGGAGGTCAGTTGTAATGTTCTTCAGGGTTTGAATGCCTGCTTTTTATGGGTCCATGGCAAAGCGATTAATACAATAATCCGGCATGTTTTTCTTTTACCAAATAAACCCTAATTCCTTTGCAAAATTTCCTTTACCCAAGACATTCACCTCTAACAGAAAATATTTTTAAAATGTGTCAGTGTTCTTGTTTTATGACTCCCTCTATTGTAAACTCTTCCTACATTTCATCATTCTTGACTGTTGATCGCCTTTTTCGGTTTTCTTTTGGAGTTAAGCAATTTGAGAATTACTCAAATTAGCAATCAGAAATAATCTGGTTTATTTCGACAGATGTAAAGATCAACTTGGGAGAAAATGAGGCTATTACACAGTGTGTCATTCCAGCAAGTCGTGTTCTCACAATGGCTGCTGAGCTCAAGCCTAGTCTTTGGTAAATGTGTGGATGGGGAAGGTGATTTTCACATCAACCCCTTCTCCCCTCTGCCTTTGGAACATTCCTGCGCAGAGGTTCTGTAACGACACCCTGAAACTCCAGCTCATCTGAGCCTACCGATGGAGCTTTCCTCTCTGTTCTCCTCTTCCTCCCTGAAAGCAAAATTGAGCTGTTTGCCCCAAATTAATCTGTAAATTCAAGGCAGGCAAGACTGGCTGGAATTGATAAACAGGTTATAAAATGCATCTGGGGGAGTGAACAGCCATGAATAGTTAACACAAGTTTTGAAGGTATACAAATTTATGAGATGCTGCAGTAACAGTGTGAGGAGGAAAGGTTATATAGTAAATACCTACACCACGGGAAAAAAGGAAGAGCTACAATAACTTTACCCTCCTAGAACTGAAAAAAAAACAAAGCCAAAAGGCAGCAAAGGGAAGGAAACAGTGACCATTAGAGAATTGAGTAAGGACAGACTAGGAAGAGGAAAGATCAACTAAACTAGGAGTTGGTTTTTGGGAAAAGATAAAATGGAAAAGCATTTAGCTAGATGAACCACAACAAAAGAGAAAAGAGAGAGTTACACAAATACAATTATAAATGAAAAAAGAGACATTGTAGCTGATGCTTCAGAAACATAAATGTTCATACAAGACTACTATCAACAATCATATGTCAACAAATCAGATAATTTAGAAGAAGTGAATAAATTCCTAGAAACATCTGAGACTGAATTATAAAGAAATAGGAAATCTGAATGACCCAATAACAAGTGATGAAATCAGAGCAGTATATAATCCCCCCATTTAGCTTTCTGCAGTTTCAGTTATCCATAGTCCACTGTGGTCCAAAAATATTAAATGAAAAATCAGAGAAATAAACAATTCACAAGATTTAAATTGCATGCTGCTCTGTCCCACATCATCCTGCTCTGTCCTGCTGAGAGCACTGGTCAGTCCCTTTATTCAGCAAATATGCACAGAATACTCTACACACCCGTTAGTTTCTTAGTAGGCATCTCAGTTATCAGATTGACCGTCACAGTATCATAGCACTTATGATCAGGTAGCCCTTATTGGTTGTAATAATGTCCTCAACTTACAAATGCCAAAATGCAGAAACAGCCTAAATGCCCACCAACCCAGGAATGGATTAACAAGCTGTGGTATATGTACACCATGGAATACTATTCAGCCATAAAAAAGATAGAGACTTTACATCCTTTATATTAACCTGGATGGAAGTGGAACACACTATTCTTAGTAAAGCATGACAAGAATGGAGAAGCATGAATCCTATGTATTCAATTTTGATATGAAGACAATTAATGACCTAGTACATGGTGGGGGGTGGGGGAAAGGGATAGAGGGAAAGAGGGAGGGGAGGGTCAAAGTGTGTGACACACCTCTTGGGGGCAAGACACAATCGTAAGAGGGACTTTACCTAACAAATGCAATCAGTGTAACCGGGGTTTCTTGTACCCTTAATGAATCCCCAACAATAAAAAAATTAATTAAAACTAAAAAATGCACATAAATAATGTCCTCAAAGTGTGAGAGTGGTGATGCTGGCAGTTCATCTATGACAGAGAAAAGCCATGAAGGACTGCCTTTAACAGAAAAGGTGAAAATTCTTAATTTAATAAGAGGTAAAAAACTGTACGCTGAGGTTGTTATGATCGAACGAACTTTCTATCCATGAAATCAAGAAGAAGGCAGCAGAAACTCATGCTAGTTATGTGGTCACACCTCAAACGGCAAAAGTTACATCACAGTGAACGGTAAACGCTTCTCAGTTAAGATATAAAAGGCATTAAACTTGTAGAGGGGAGACATTGACAGAAACATGTCCCAGTTGACGGCAGTCAGGTTCAGCCCTATATGTGGTTTCAAGCATCCACTGCGGGTATTGAAACATTTTCCAGCACTGAGGGGGTTGGATAAGGAGGAACGAACATAATCAACAGACCCCAACAAAGAGAAGCCCAGACCCAGCTGCCTTCATTGCTTAATTCTACTAAGCATGTAAAGAAGAATTAACACCAACTGTCTTCAGACTCTTTTAACAACATATAAAGGAGGGAATCCTTCCAAATTCATTTTGTGAGACCAGCACTACCCTGATGCCAACGCCAAATAAGAATGTTGCAAAAAGAAAAATACAGGCCAGTATCTCTGATGAACAGAGATGCAAGAATCCTCAAAAAAATACTGGCAAGCAAAATTGAATAGCACGTTGAAAGAATCATACACTAAGATCGAGTAGGATTCATCCGTGGGATAGAAGAATGATTCAACATGCGTAAGTCAACAACCTAACTTTATACCTTAGCCTGAAAAGAAGGGCAAAACCAAACACAAAGCCAGGAGAAGAAAGGCCTAATAAAGATTATTATAGACAAAAAGAAAATAGAAAATGGAAAAATCAGCAACACCAAACGTTGCGTCTTTAAAAAGGTCAATGACATTTGTGTCAACACAATTGACAAACTATGAGTGAAGGTATAAAAAGAAAACAGAAGACACAAATAATTAAAACTGGAAATGAAAGTGAGCCTGGACTACTAACCTTACAAAAATAAAAAGGATTATAATAGAATACTTTGTACATGAATATACAACAGGTTAAATAACCTAAGGAAAATGGACAAATGTCTGTAAAGCACTCAAATTATGTAAACTGACTCAAGAAAAAATAGAAATTCTAAACATATCTGTAACAAATAAAGTTACTGAATCACTAATCAAAACCTCCCTGAGAAAAAAAGGGGGGTCCTAGACCAGATAGCCTTCTCAGTGACCTCTACCAAACATTTAATGATCATTAATTTTTCTTAAACTCTTCAAAAAAAAAAAAAATCAAAGAGAAGGGAATAGTTTCTAACTTATCCTAGGAGGCCAGCAATACTCTCATGTCAGAATGTCAGATAAAGACTTCACAAGGAAAGAAAATTATAGGCCAATATCCTTTGTGAATATTGGTACCAAAAAATCTCAGCAAAATATTAGAAAATCATGTACAACAGCGTATTAAAAAAAACTATTTACCATACAATGCAGGACTTATCCCAAGAATTCAAAAGTAGTCCAACATAAACTATAAATGCATACTCTCAATAGAATGAAGGGGAAAAGCCTTGATTGTATCAACTGATCAAAGCCACACAATTATCTCACCAGGATAGGGGAGTTTGTCAAAATCCAATACTCTTGAATGCTAACTTTTAGACAGCTAGAAGTAGGGTTGTTGCTTAATATGTACAGAGTTTTTACTGGGGCTATGGAAATACTTTGGGGATAGATAATTTTGATAGTTACTTGATATTGAGACTGTCTCTAATGCCACTGAATTGTACACCTATGAATGGTTTAAGTGGTAAATATTTGGTATGTTTTACTACAATCTTAAAAATTGATTAGAGGTGGTGCCCATAGCTCAGAAGGTAGGGCACCGGCCACATATACCCAGGCTGCTGGGTTCGAACCCAGCCCCAGGCCAGCTGAATGACAATGACAACTACAGCAAAAAAAAATAGCCAGGCATTGTGGCAGGTGCCTGTAGTCCCAGCTACTTGGGAAGCTGAAACAAGAGAATCACTTAAGCCCAAGAGTTTAAGGTTGCTGTGAGCAACACCACAGCACTCTACAACACAGTGAGACTCTATCTCAAAAAAAAAAAAAAATTCTTTTTTAATTGGAAAGGAAGATACATGGTGAGGTAATTATGACAGATGCAATCTGTTGAGAAGATAAATTCTTGCAGGCATCATTCTCTTAAAAAACAATGGTGTCATATCTTAACAAGGCAGGGGTTCAAAGGAATTATAAGGTCATTTGGGTTACTGCTCTATTTTTTAGACTGTCACAAACATAATTGGCTCAGACAATTTGTCTCTACCCAATATTTATAATCCTGGTCCCAGGCAGTTTTATGACACTAAGACTCAGAGACCTAGGCTATTTTGAGAGTAAAAATGAGAATAGTGGTTATAATAAAACTTAAAGGTTCTAAATTACATAATATCATTAGGTAATTTTAAATCTTAAAAACTGACCTCAACAGTCATCTTTAGTCTAGACATTTTGCCAGCGATAAAATTGAGTCACAAATAAATTTTTGTGATTCATTTAAGGTCAAGTATTTTTACCATAGCTATTATTTCCTAAATTCTAATTAAGAGGTTCCTCTACTAAAGTCATTTTTATTTATCCAGATGCATAAATACAATAGTTTTGAGTGGTACGTCCTGTATTGTCATTTAAACATGTAAAATGTGTAACTTAAAAGTGCTAAGTGACACGTAAATGAAAATAAATTAAAATTAAAGTCCTCTGAATTCCAAAGAGCCCAGCTTACCCAAGAAAGTGTATTGGGATGGAGTGGGGGAGAAGCTGTCACACCCATAAACACTGCGTCCCAGGAATTCATCTGATGACTTTCTAATAGTATCTGATGCCAAATCAATCAATCCCTCCCATTTTGGTTCTATAGATTGGCTATCAAGCCTCTGTCATCAAAACCAAATATTGGGCTATGTTCGTATAGTGGCTAGTACTCTGCGTGGTGCCCGCAGCAAGCTCAGTTCATATCTGAGTCATGGCACCAAAAAAAAGAACAAAAAACAAATATTGGTTAACTGTGGCATACCATCCTCCACTCACTCAGATCACCCACCATGATTTAGTTGGTTGCTGTATATCCAGGAACACACGCTTGGTAACTGTTTGTGCTACCTGGAACTAATCGTCCTCCTCCCAGAGCTTACCAGACATTGCTTAAAATGGTGGAAGAAATAGTAACAGGTCAGCTAATTTTAAAATCCTAAGAACGTTTAAATCTATTTCGCTTATAATGCAATAGCCCGGCCCTGCCTGCCCACTTGCATTTTATACCCAAGTCTGGATATTAGAAAATGTTTTCTTATATTTAATAAACCGTGTCTCCTTCCCACTGCTATTCATTAATTTTAGTTGAACCATTCTATTGCACTCCGTGGGGTACAATAGAATTTACCTGTGCCATCTCCTGCATGACAGCTCCCAATGTCTTTAAAGATTTTACAGGTCTCCCACTATTTCTGCAGTTGCCCACTCTGAGATAAGGAGTGATGTGAATTCCTGCAGTAATTTATAAAATGATTTTGAATGCCTTATCTCCCCGTCATTCTCTCAAAGCATCATCTGGTTTTCCGTGTCCCTGTTCAAGAGTGGCATATGGAATCAGACTAGCCCTCCCCAGTATAGCCTGCCACCCCTGAGAGGAGGAGGACCAGGGTCGCGTGTGCTCAGACATTCGTCCCCTCTGTGTTTGCCCCATGCCCTCATCCTTCTCCAGAGCCAGTGACGTTGCTTTCTCTCCGGGTTGCAACTCCCCGTCCTTGGGAAGAGCTGCTCTTTCCTTTCATCGAACTCCAGCCTTCTAGTTTATGCTCCTTCCCCTTCTTTGTGGAAGGAAAAAGGTAACTCCAATTCTATCAACAAACCCGATTTGAGAAGTATTTATCAAGCCTTTGGAGTGCAAAGCCTACCTTGCAATTTATTCACATACAGTTGACCCTTGAATAACATGGGCTTCAACTACACAGGTCCGCTAACACTCAGAGTCTTGGCATTGGAAATGACACCAAGAATGTATCTTGGACAAACACGTACAGTGCATCTTGTATACTCCCTCTCGTCTTCACTTCCCCCTCCCCACCTCTTCTTCCCCAGCCACCAAGACAGCAAAACAAACCCCTTCACTTCCTCTTCAGTGACCTGCTTCCACTTAATAAATAGAAAATACATTTTCCTCTTTTATGATTTTCCTTTTTTTAAATTAAATCATAGTGTGTACATTAATGCAATCATGGGGTACAGTGTGGTGTTTTCCTATACAATTTGAAATGTTTTCATCAAACTGGTTAACATAGCCTTCATGTCATTTTCTTAGTTATTGTGTTAAGACGTTCATCTTCTACTTTTAGAAAGTCACTTGTACCCTTGTAAGATAAACCACAGAGGTGATCCCACCAATCACCCTCTCTCTACCCACCCACCCCTCTCCCCTCCCCTCCCCTCTCCCCATATTCTTGGACTATAATTAGGTTATAGCTTTCATATTATGCAGCCCTAAAGAAAGATGGAAACTTTACCTCCTTCATGTTTACATAGATGGAGCTGGAAAATGTTCTTAGCAAAATATCTCAAGAATAGAAGAAGTATCCAATGTACTCAGTCCTATTATGAAACTAATTTATGATTTTCTTAATAACATTCTTTTTGCTAGCTTTATTGTAAGAATTCAGTATATATTATTTATATTATGTTTTACATATAAAACATGTATTAATTGACTATTATTTGTATTTATATTATAAATATGTATTATTAATGGACTATCTATGTGAATTAGTAAGAATTCCAATCAAAAATAGGCTATTAGTAATTGACTTTTGGAAAAGTCAAACTTATATACAGATTTTGACTGCACAGGGCCTTGGCACCCAACCTCCATGAGGTTCAGGGGTCAGCTGTGTAGCTGATCATTGTCTATTACCACAAGACCAGCGTATCTTATCTCCTAAAGTTCACTTTTAAGTTCCATTCTCTTACGGTTATTACACTCCAGGGTTTTTCCAAGCCTAGAATGACCAGACTGATCTTCATCCTCATCGATCAGTCCTGGCTACCATCAGAATTATCTGTGGATCTTCTGACGTACGGCCCCATCCCCAAGCAGATTTCAATAGGCCTTTACTGATATCACCATTATTGGTGCAGTTTTTAAACTCACGGGTGGTTTTCATCTACAACCATAACTGAGAGCAATGCTCAAGGTTTTAAAGATTTGCTTAACTGTCTGTTAGTCCCACAATTTGAGTAAGTTGGCTAAGGAACAGGAGCTTCTGTTTCTCACCCATGAAATAACATCTCTTCTCTAGGGCTCTTAAAATATTGTGTATAATTATTTATAGACATATATTATTAAATATATATTTAGCATAGTATTTGATATCATTTTAATATTTACTTGATAGCTACCTCTTTGCAAATCCTACCATTTAAATAAGTGTCTATGTGCCCTATCTGCTCTGCTTTAAACATTCTCCACTTAAAGACTTTCTTTCAACGGGCTTCAGATGTGGTAATAATAGTTCCTCACATTCTGCCAAGTATAATAGTTTTTCATACAATTAGATTATTGTAAAGACCTAGCAAAAACAATATTCCTCTGAGGATTTCGATCAAACTAGTATTCCTAGAATTTTTAGCTCTGGCAAATATCTTTAATAAGCATTCGAAGTTAGTTATCTACAACTGAGCTTATAGTTATCTATAATCTTTACGAAGAACCCTTGGTAGAGAATTTCACATGATGAACAAAAGTCATTCTCTAAAAAGTTTTTCACATAGAGAACCAAACCAGGATGAAATTCTACTGAAACTCTAGAAAGACTATGTGACATTTTAATATCTTGGGGGTATTTTTTTCTTTTTGTTTCTTTACCAGAAAGACACCAAGGGGAAAAAAAAAATCTCTGTATACTAATCGCAAAGCCATCACATAAATTATTGGCAGATTCACTTTGGTGGGATGAGCTAATGTAATTTTCAAAACTCCCAACTGAGCTAATGTGATTATGTTCAGTCCCCATTAACCAAGGGTCAGCCGGGCCAAGCCCCTGCCCCCGGCCTGCCACAGGCTGGGGTCGATAATGGCAGAAGGGACGGCAGCTACTCAATAATGCAAGTGTCACAGTCACCGGATCGTATGGAGAAAGACGGAGCTGGGTTGACGATGCTCTGTCCTCTGCAGACTGTCCCAAAGATAGCAAACCTGTAATGCAAGAAAATCCCAAAATTCGGTTCTCCTTTGCACACACAAAGACGCTGCCGTTTAGTGAGGAGGGACCAGGAAACCTCAGGTTTCTTGGTGATTTGGGGCACATCGAGATGGCACGGTAGTCCCACCCCCCAAGCCATTTCAGATGACTTCCTGTCCAAAACGCAGCTGGGCCCAGTGCAGAGGTTACTGGAAAGTGTACCACGTATAAAACCCACGGTGGGTCGTAAAGATGCATTTCTTCTCTCCCCCAAAAGGGTAGGGAGAATTATAAGCAACTTCAAAGTAAGATTGCTTTGCAATGATCTTCAAGTAATGCCATGTTTAACTTTTTCCTCTGAATTACTTCTTATGCGCACTATATCGTTCCTTCTCCTGTGTCCCTTACAGCCAGGTAGGCAAGGCCAGCTGCCCCTTTCTTGACTCTGAGCTGCAGTGAATAGAGAAGGTTTGTCCAAAGATGATCTTTACAATGATCTGCACTGGCAAGTTCAACGTGTACAGCAATCACCTCCCAGAATGCACTGGGTACTTGGGCCCTACATACATCCCCCATTCTCATCTGCTGCTTGGCACTCAGTACCCCAAAAACAGCTTTCTGACGCCTCTTCCTCCCCCTCTTCTCTGCTACCACCTTCTCCTTTCTTCTCCCTCTCCAGCTCCTCCTCCTCTCCCTCTCCTACTCACCCCTGTCGCTTCTGGTGTGTGGACTTCCCCCCCTCTTTGCAACAAAATTGCCGCCAATTTTGTCTTTTATTGGCTAAATGTGTAAGTCCATCTCATATCAAATGCGTGCCAAACACTACTTGAGAAATAAATGCAAAATGAATGCATTAAACCGTTAAAGAAGTCGTGTTTTGAAAACCGAGTAAAAATTGACCAAGGAATCCCATTTTCTTGACAAATTGATATCTCCCCCCCCCAATTGCCTGGAGAGTATCGGACTTAGAGGAAATAATGGCCCCTCAAGAAAATCCCCAGTGGCTGAAAGGCAGAGTGGGCAACATTTGATGGATGAATCGAGTGCTCGTTTTAAAATTTAAATGAAAAAAGAATTGACCCTGATGAAATTCGTTTTATAAAATAAAAATGAAAATGAGAACATCGGAAAGGGTTTAGTGGCTCTTTTTTAAAACTTGGGCAAGATGTTAAATTCATTTCATACGATGCGTTCTGGAGACTACTACGTTAACAAAAAATTACCTAGGGCACAATGGTGCCTAAAAGGTTTGCTTTAAGGTAGCTGAGTCAACATAGGCTGTACCTTATACAAACGTGAGTGGAAAGGACGTGTACAATTTGCCTAAGAAGAACTCCACAGATTCTATTGTGAAGCGGGCAATATTATCTTCCCTAAAAAGGATGTTTAAACTTAGTATCAGGAACATGCTGTGGTCACTATGGATGAAAGATTTAAACTGTGACTGAGGTCCACAGGCGGGGGCTGGCATTGCAGGACGTAACTTTGTTTCATGAAACCCTCTGTGGCCCGTTTAAAGTGAAACATTGTTATTCCCCTAAGTGGTGGTTAATGTATAAAGTAACATCTCCACGTTTTCCCCCCTGGCTTTTCCCGGAGTTATTGAAAACCAACAATAAAACTGAAGAAACCTACAAGGAATTAACACAGGGAGGAAAGAGCTCACGTCTGTCCCTTCATCTGGGGCTCCTGGGGACAATGGCCTATGCCGATTAACCATTTATTCATGTGTCAAGTGGGCATAATGTGAATATATGTGTGTGTCAGGTTTAAACATTAAATATCAGAAACAGAGTCTTGTGTGTGTCGCGTATTGTACAATGTAAGTGGCATCCACATAGTTTGACGTCGGCTGGGTCAGTGGAGGAAGTTCCACGTGGTGTTGTCTGGAACGAGGAGTGAACGGGATAGGTCCCAATGAATAACTTGCTGATTATTTTTCCTCTCATTGTTCCTCAGCTTGAAGCCTCACATAAAAGCGGCTACTTTATCCTGGGTGGAAAATGCAATATCAGGAATCTCCTGCTCTATTGTACAAAGGATCCAGGAACAACAAAGTTAGAGACGGCAGGGAAAGGGCCTGATTATGAAGATAAATGGCTTAGAATGGGGCAGCCGGGAACCCAGGAATGGCACCAGGCAGGATCCTCAAGCCTGTGCCTTTGTTAGGTTTCTCTGCCTTTGTTAGATTTCTTTTTCATTTGCTTCTCTGCTCCTCAGTACTGAGCCTGTCGCCAGAGTCCCCTTGTGTTTAATTTCTCCTTTTGTGTTTTAAAAGCCGACACTTCCACACTGAGGTATTTAGGGGAAAGGGTATGAAGGACAGCTGTAATTTACTTTTAAAAGCATTCCAAAAAAATAAATAAATAAGATGGGTGAATGAAAGGCTAGCTGGATGGATGTAATAAACACAGCACAGGGTGGTGGTGACACAGTAACAGTATAATCTAGGGATGGGCAGGAAGGGTTATATACTTTGCTCTATGCACAAAATCTTTCCCAGTAAAAGGTTGAGAAAACTGTAGGTATATTGTCCCAAAGTGGGTCAGTGGAGACCTCCTCAGTTTGGCTCTTGAGTCCTTTTGACATGAATCTAGAAACTTCTTCCACAGCTTGCCTGCTAATTACAATGACAAGACATTGCTGGCTCATCTGACATATTTCCTGTCTTAGTAACAGGCAATGCAGTGGGAGATGGTATTTCAAGAACAATCCAGGAGCTAGGGATGCTCCTTGTGATGAGGGGGTGGGGGGCATTGTTTTATAGCCTTTCCAAAGAATAGAGCTGGGATATAGACAGGGAGAGAGAGACAGCGGGAGACAAAGATGGGGGTGCAGGAGACAGAGAGAGAAAGGCATCTTTTTAAAGCAAGATTCCTCATGAGTTCGTACTGATATTTCCTATTCACATTAGAAGTACAGGAATTTTCCCACCCTGTCCTGTATTACTTGTGTTTTCCTTCTTCCACACTGAGAATCCTGCTTCTCGGGCACAGAAGATGATAGACTTAGCACACCCTGCAATCCTCTATGCTCTACCCTGCCTCGTATACACAGTTTCAGAAAGGTGAGAGTAACATAACCACTGCTGATTGCTGAAACCAATTAAACATTTTGCATATGCTTTCCCCAATCTTCCCTCATTTTTTAACGTCATACTTAATCAACATCATCAGACCTTATAGACATCACATACCATAGTTTCTCTTCTGGCCCTCATTTATGCTTTCTCTACAGGTAGCCTTCATTGATTCTTACCATGTTTCCCTGAAAATAAGACCTATGCAAAAAATAAGCCCTATCCAGATTTCTATGCATTTGTTAAATATAAGCCCTACCCTGATAATAAGACCTAGTGATGGGCGTGGCTGTGCAACATATCTGCATAGCCATACCCTGCATTTCTGCGCGGAGCGGTAAGGAAAACTGGAATACCTTTTATCTGCCACAGCTCCTTTCTCTGAGCCATATGCACTTG
>CAUYTI010027034.1:0-32044 GCA_963575145.1 Galago senegalensis
GGCGCCTGTGGTCCCAGCTACTTGGGAGGCTGAGGCAGGAGACTCGCTTGAGCCCAGGAGTTGAAGGTTGCTGTGAGCGTGATGCCATGGCACTCTACCCAGGGGGATAGCTTGAGGCTCCGTCTCAAAAAAAAAAAAAAAAAAAAAAGAAGTTGAGAAAAGAAATACAGGCATTTCACAGGACTGTGGAGCATTAAGGAGAGAGATAAAAAAATCTTTGGGGAGGTGCCCTTTAGTCATTCTTGCTGTTAACATCTCAGGCAGAAAAAACCAAATAGGTAGATCCTTTTCATACACAGGTAGATCCTTCTTAAATACGTTCAAGAGAAAGATGTATATACTGGCTGGGGTTCATTATAAAGCAGTGACTTAGCAAGAGTGGGTTCCTTGGAGTTTTGTTGGTCTCCTTGATTCTATCAATTGAGGTTCTAGAAGACAGCCCGACCAATGTGACCTGGGAAGGAACTGTACTTTCCTGTGAACAACAAATGATGAGTTATGCCTTTTTAGAGTTCACAACGTGATTTGACCTACATTATCCCTGATTCTTCCCTATGAACACTGAGAGGAAGCCATCACTGGTTGGAGAAGTGAGATACAGCCAGGACTTCTGAGCCTAATGCTGGCATTCTTTCCACTCTTCCACCTCAGAAGACCCCACCTCCACTCCCAGGGAGAGTTTGTGGACAACTCTGGCCGTCAGGGGCTTTATATACCCCAGCCTGCTAAAGATCCGAGAGGCCTTTGGCCCCCACTCCCCATCACTAGTAAATACCAACAGTTCTTCCCTGTCCCAGCCTTTTTCTTCAGCTTGAAGGAGCTGCCATCACCCCTTCAGAGCCAGGTTCCCGCCTGCCACCCAGGCAGACTTCCCAAGCAAATTTTCCTCCTGGGCCACAGTGTGCAGGGGTGGGGAAGCCGAGGGGGCAGAGAAAACGAGGACCTGAGACATCCCGCCCAGGAAGGTCATTCACTGCTCTGGTCCTTGGTTACCACATCCATAAAAATGCCTCGTATATTCCGAAAAGCTCTTTTGTATAAACCTAAGTGAAAGGAAGGTCCGAGTACTGTCAAGCTTTTGTGTCTGAAGGAAGGCCTTGTTTGATCTCTCCAACTATCTACCCCTAAACTGAACTTTTAAAGTTCATATCAACGTGACTTTCAGTAGAGCCAATTGCTTCTACTCTTAACCTGGGATACATGGATACATTGGGGGGGGGGGGGACTAGACATTGAGGGGGTGACTACATTTTCACTAACTTCCAAGCAAATTTCACAGTTCTTTATTACAAGCCCCAGCAGCATTAGCAATACCTGTGTCTCAGTCAGCAATGGAAATCACGATGCTCTCATATCCCACCAGTTGTCACAGGTCTCTTGAAATATTGTTTATGCTCATCGTAACTTGGAAATTATAGTGGTTATTAGATCTGCCGCTAAGTCTGGTTATTGAATGCCTTGTTAAAGAAGGCTGTAGATTGCTATGTCACAAATTTGGTTTTTGATTCTTTCAATAACTGTATTTCAGTAAAATTGACTTCCTTTGTAATCCTGTGTATTTCAGTTTATGCATTTGGGAACATGTGAAGAGTCCATAAACTTCATCAGACTGACAAAGGAGGTCTGAGAACTGAAAGGGTCGGGGCTGCCTGACCCCAAATGCTCCTCTGAGTCCTCGAGGGTGTGTATGAACAACCAAGTTCCCAGCACCAAACTTCTCTGTGTACAGAGCGACACCAAAGAAAGAGCAGAAGGGCAAGGCACTTAATCTCCTCAGCTCCAACGAGTACCAAGAGTTGCCATCTCCTTTAACTCTCACAAAGATCCAAGGAAGATGACCCCGTGAGTATATCTCAAATAGAAAGAAACAAAAGCTCACACAGAAGTGAGCAAAAGCCATCCCAGCCCACCCTCCACCTCTCCGTGGTCAGAGGCCATACCTCACCTTCCCCCCTCAGATCCCCATCCTATAAAGCCGAAGAGCTGGACTAAGAGTCGGGTACAACCAGCTGTGTTTCTAGAGGCAGTCACTCGACTTCTCTGAGCCTCTAAGTCCTCATCCCTGCAGTAAGGATAAATACTTCCATTCCACTGGGTTTCCTTGCGTGGGTTCAATGAGAAAATATGTGTAAAGAGCTTAGCAAGGTGCCTGGGACCTGCTGGCTAGATCCTAAAGAGTGGCTGTCATCACTATTAGAAAAGGGACTCAGCACATTGCATCTGTAGTTGCATTACAGTCCATTTAAGAAATTATGGGCAATTCCAAGGCCTCTCTTTCACCTCTAATTCCTCTCATCAGAAATAGCTGTGAGTTTTGTTTGTTTTCCTTTTCTCCCACCATCCATGACTTCATAGAAACCAAATGGACTTCCCTCCTCCCTCACGAGGAGCACGGGCTGAAAAGATGAAAGTTTTAGTGTCAGGGCCAGGAAAAGCAAGGCACCCATGGCCAGCCACCATGCGGCTGCTCCAGGCTGGGCAGATCAGAGGGAAGATTGGCATCTCTGCATGCATGTGTACAATTGTCTGTGTGCATGTGTGCAATTGTCTGTGTGCCTATATGCAATTGTCTCTGCATGCACCTGTCTCTGCGTGCATGTGTGCAACTATCTCTGTAAGCATGTGTTTAATTGACTCTGCATGCACATGTGCAGTTGTCTCTGCATGTATGTGTGCAACTGTCTCTGTGTACATACATGTGTATAAATTATCTCTGCATACATATGTGCAACTGTCTCTGTATGCATGTATGTGTGTAACTTTGTGTGCATGTATGTGTACAAATCTTTATGTGCATGTATGTGTGCAAATGTCTTTGCATTCATGTGTGCAACTGTCTCTGCATGCATGTGTGTAATTTATCTTCATGCATGGCTTGGGGGAGGTAGCTGAGGCTTCACTAGCTGCCCCTGACAGATAATTACACAAAGACAAATCGTGCTGTGCCTTACCCTTCCTGGCATTGCAACATCTAGACTCCGAGTTTGCTGGGGACAGGGCAGGATAGGGGGTCAGTCCGAGGAGGTGTGGGTTAGGGCGGGCAGCCAAGGGTTACTCCTCCTCCTGCTGGGGGTGAACGGGGCAGTCTCTGACTGAAGCACTGACAACTTCACAGTGGCTCCCTCCAGAGATGACAGATACAGGACGCGTGGGCGCCCTCCCAGTGCCTGGTCCAGAGCTGGTCTCTCCTTAGGAGACCAGAGCCCAGCGTGGGAGTCTGCAGCACCGGCGGGGTGGGGTGCAGCCCAGAGCCGGAGCCTCCACACCTACGCCTGGTCTCATCTCTCCAGTTTCTCCTAGGGTTTGTCTTCAACTCCGAGATTCCTGCCCAGACTCTCTGACTCCCACTATCTTCTCCTTTCCCTTCCCCTTCCTGTTAAAACCCTTTTTATGTGTGGTTACATGACAAGATTTTTTTTATGTTCCCAGGCGAAACCTGGAACACAGTGTATATAGCCTCCAAACCTCCTACACATTTTTTTAAAAAATGAAAATGGTAGTGATTTTCTCTGTAATCTTGAATTTATAATTATTTTATGTTGACCAGCATGGAAACTAATAAAAATAAATCAAGCCTAGAAACATATTACGCTTACTATTTTTTTAAAAAAAGAAAAACCATCTGCTCAAGCCCAAGAAGGCTAAGACTTTAGTTTTAAACCTTCCCAATGCTGAAGGAGAGTCCCAACTTCCTCATTAATGAAATGGGGAAAAAAATAATACTGTGAAATAAAATAAAATCATAAGCTCTGTCCCTACCCTCTGCTGACTGAATGGACTCCCTCTTGGTTAAGGGGACCCCAGAAATAATTAAAGCTGAGTTGCTGACCATGAGAAGAGAGGTCAGACATGCTTTATCACGCCCCCCTCCTTTCTTGGAGGTGTCCTTAACAGGACTAAGGCTCCATGAATAAATAAGACGACGCTTAAACCACACCTGCATTTACTTAATTAACAGATCACTTGAGTTTGAGGATGTCTGGTGGCTTGCCTCTGATTAACAGACCTCCTTATCTTAACTTAAAACATTCCAAGCCTTTAGACAAAGCTTCGTTTATTTAACTAATCAGAAATCAAAGAATCTTCAAACCCATATATAACCCGTAATGCCCCACTTTCAGATGTCCCGCCTTTTTGGGCTAAACCGTACACCTTCCATGTATTAATTTATGACTTTATATGTAATTCCCATCTTCCCAAAAACTAGCTTGTAACCCAATCATGGCAAGACCACTTGCTCACAGCTTCCTGCTCATGACTCTCCAGACCATGATCACACGTATTTGGCTCAGAATAAACCCCTCTGAATTATTTTACAGAGTTTGAGTCTTTTTCCATTGACACTATCTTCCTTAGAGGGTTCTTGCTTGGTGCTAGGCATACTATATATAATACTTCATTCACTTATTTATTCATGGAGTATCTCTCAAGCACCAACAGGATTTCTGGCACTGGGCATGACATAGTTTGGTCTGTATCATCAAAGAGAAGGTCTGAATATGTCAGAGTTCTGGGAGGGGCCGCCAAGGCAGGAGTGATTGATGAACTCCACAGAGGAATCAGGGAGGGCTCCAGTGAGAAGGCTTTGTGATCAATAGTTATCTCTTGGCCGATTTTCTTTAACACAGCTTGGCCTACTCCCTCAAAACAGATAGCTACCTGCCAGACTCCGTCTCTCGTCTATATTGCATCTCAGTCTCTGGTTGGTTTTTCCCTCAGGCCTTCTCTGCCCCCACAACCCCACACACTGACCTTTATCTCATAGTGGAATTACATGAGGTTGTATCTACTCCCCCGTGGGCCCAGAACTGCAAAGGCAGGGGCCTCCTCTTTTGTCCCCAGCCACTGTCCCCACACTGACACAGAGCAGGCTCACAAATACTGCTGAGATGACCCAGCCTCTCCTCAGATAAGTCTCCCTGGGCTCTGTCATCCTCCTGCTTTCCCTCTTTCCTCCCTCTATCCTCTTTCTCCATTTGGCTTCTGCTCATCCTCTCTCCCTCTCTGCAGAGTCTCCTCTCTGCTCTTCTGTTCTCTCTGGGAGGATTTATAACTGTGGAAAGAATCCCCTCCTGGAGGCACATTCACTCACCTCTGTGGCCTGGGCTGGGCTGTCTAGTGGGGAGCACTCCTCTCCCTGCCCTGCCTCCCCTTGGCTCCTCCCTCTTTCCCAGAGCCAGGGACTGGGCTCTAATGGGTGTTCCCAAGCCCCACTCAACCTCGGCAGCAGCCATTTGTGCCCAGGCCCTCCAGACACACACACACACACACACACCCCTACTCCCTACAAAGGCTGCACTATGTATGCACGTGCTCACACAAACACACACCCAGGGCTTGGCCAGCCTTTTAGTGAGGACCCACTTTTCCTTCCTGAACAGGGTAGGGGATACCTTGAGAGTAAACCCACAAGTTCTCTGGAGGACACCCCCCTGGACTATTGGAAATTCCAACAAACCTTGGGGAACAGGGTCCTCAGATGACAACAGGCTTAGAGGACATTCAACAAGGAAAAGTCCAGGTCCCTGAAAATATAGCTCCTCCCTACAATTCCAGCCACTGTCCTCAAAGCTCCTGGACCAGTGGTCCCTGGTGGAGTCCCAGCCTGGGCACCGCTTCTCAGTTGTGCTCCTTTCAGCTTGCCAGGCCCTCTGGCTCTGCCTGATGCTCCCTCAGAGCTCCTGCTCCCTGAGAGCCTTCCGAGTCCATCCACTAAGGACCACTAAGGACCCCACCTCTGGGGTGTCCTGCAGCTCTGGACACCAACCCTCATGCCCTTTGCTTTCTAACCATCCTATCATCACACTCTTCTGTGGTTCCCCTCACATTCCAGCCTCTCTCCCCCAGATTGTGTTAGACATACGCCCACCCCAAACCACACCTGCTCCTCTCCCTTCCCTCCTCCCAGCCTACTCAGCCACGCTCTTCTACAGAGAGCCGTCCTGCATGCATGAGGACACAGAGGACACTCCTTCATTTGGGATATTCTCCTTGGTCTCTACCTCTAACATAGAGTTTTAGATTAACACAGTTTGTAGAACCTCCAACTCCATCCAACACAAACACATTATGTCACAGACGAGAGAACTGAGACTCCAGAGGGCAGGTACATTATCAAGAACACACAGCTCTGTCACCTGTATGTAAACAGCATGCATTCCCTCCTTTTCAGTGCTTGTATACTACTGTACAGGTGTCTGCATGGACACAGTCCGGGGCCTGGGTGATGGTGTTGCCAGTGGGAGTAGGGGTGGGAAGAAGAGAACTGGAACAAATTCTGCCTGGGACCCCTGGAACAGCCAGCTTCCTCCAGTTTCTTTCTGAGACATCTTTGAGAACCTCACAGCTGGAGAGGTGGTTAACTGGCTGATTCAGTCACCCTTCACTTGGAGGATAGCTCCGCAGGAGACTCCGGCATGGCGTGGCAATTTCTCTTCGAGGAGTCCTCTGGGCTGGTGAATAAGGAGACCATGGGCAAGACCTCAGGAGAGAATATTGTTCATTCTTGGGATGAGGCTCTGAGAATTTTTACCACCTGGGAACGATGGGAGGGTGCTGAAGGTGTCTCTCTGTGGGCAGAAAGCCAAAGGTCAGGGTCAGCTAAGAAACAAAGGGACCCGAGAGCAAAAGAGAGACAGAGGTGGCCTAGGGCTGGTAGGGAGCCAGTCAAGTTTCTCACCAGGGCTGAGTGCACAGTAGGAACGATGGCTTCCATTACCCTGGTAACCCTCTCCCTCCTCCCTCATTCCCAGGTCCCCAGCACAAAGGAGATGTGATGGAGAGGAAGGGAGTGGGGGACTCCAGGAATATGAAAAAGAGGAGGGAATGGAAGAAATAAAGGAAGCCCCTTAAGCAGCCAGGAAGGGAGCAGAAGGAAGGAACGACAAGGAGGTGGCTTGAAGGCAGCGGCACCAAGGGGAGCAAGGCTGGCAGGGCCTGTGAGCGGTGGACCGGGCCCTGGTGCGCGGCGCTCCTGGCACCACTCTTGGCAGAAGCCATTTCAGTGAACAAACCACCGTCTTGTCTCCCAGATGAGTCCCGGGGGTGGGAGGCAAATTGCCTGCTTCATGTATAATAAACCAGGTGTAGAGAGCAGTTGAGGCTGCAGCCATCACCGGCAGCCTCGCAGGGTCCCTGGATGGGCTCTCAACCCTGGAAGAATCTCAAAACCACTTCAGGTGGCTACCCGCACCTCTGTACCTGCACCCAGCCACAGGCAGTGGAGACTACTGGGCCCCAGCACCCACATCCATCTCCCCTGCCAGGATGCCTCTCTTCCCCGCTGGTCTCATCCTTCCAAGCCCTGCTCACAGGTAACCTTCTCCCTACTATGAACCCACCCAGTCAGCAGGAACAGCTTTCTCTTCCTGCTAAGGTAGCACTTTGTTCAGACTTGCAGCACTTGGCGGTTATATCAGGTACGCAGTTATTTGGGTACAAGTAGATGCGACTTTGCTCCTGGACTCTACATTCTCAAAGGACAGAAAACCTAATTTACCCCAGAGACTTAGCACAGTGTCCAGTACCGTGAGTGAGTTCAAAAAGATGGACCTGGAGGCTTGGTGTCTGTGGCTCAAGTGGCTAAGGCACCAGCGGCATACACCTGAGTTGGCGGGTTTGAATCATCCGGGACCCGCCAAACAACAATGATGACTGCAACCAAAAAATAGCTGGGCATTGTGGTGGGCACCTATAGTTCCAGCTACTTGGAAGGCGGAGGCAGGAGAATCACTTGAGCCCAGGAGTTGGAGGTTGCTGTGAGCTGTGATTCCATAGCACTCTACCCAGGGCAACAGCTTCAGGCTCTGTCTCAAAAACAAAGATCGACCTGGAGCCTTGACTCGGTCTGGCTCAGGTTTTCTCCACTAGACTGTTCCTTCTCACTATCCCTGTGTTCCTCAAAGATGCTGTGGAGGGGTGAGGGGCTTTGGGTGCCACCTTGCAGAAGATTAGCCTTTCTAATTGAGAAAGTGCATAAAAACAGGGCATCGAAGGGAGGGAAAGGGTACTATGTTGTGCCCAGACCCTGCCCACCGGGGGCTCCCACTCTCCTAATGAAGCAATGCTAGTGACAGTGGCAATCCTACATGTTAGGAGAAGTGGGGCAGCTGCAGCTTTTTCTGAGGTGGCCCAGTAGTCACAGACACTGCAGGGCTGAGGCAGCACCAGCAGAAGCCCATAAAGCAGACCTGGCAGGAGATGAGGAAATCTCCGGGGAGGAGGCAAACCCAGTACAGGTTTTGTAGGATGACCATGAATGGGGGAAAGATAAAGAGGAGTTAACAAAAATGTTTCAAGGAGAGAATGACGGGTTCCAAGGAGCAGAGGAAAGCAAGAACTGGCCTGGCCTACCTCATGGGGACTGTAAGTAGACTCAGGTGGCCTCCTAACACCCTATGAAGGGCCTCATAGGAGGTGAGGCTGAGGAGCCAGAGACTGAGGTCAGTTTAAGGAAGTCCTGGGCCAACTTGCTAATGGGGCTCAATTTTATCCTAACCTGACTGGGAGCTGGGATGATTTCAGCGATGAGAGTATCATATCAGATTTGCATTTTAGAAGGATTATTTCAGCAGCAGAGTCAAGTATGGATTAGACAGGGTCAGGCCAAAGACAGAAAGATCAGATAGGAGGTTCTGGTACTAATCCAGGCGAGAGGTGAAGAAAGCCTGAAGCAAGGCGGACATAATAGAAACGGACAGAAGCAACCAGGCCGGAGCATGAGCAAGGAGGCAGAATTGGCAGCTACCAGCAGGTGACTGACTGGGTATGAGGGATGCGGAGGGGGAAAGTGGAAAAGAAATAAACCTGGTTCCCCAGGGCTTAGATTAAGAACCTGGCCAAAAGGTCGCATCACCCAGGAAAGAAAAGGTGGGTTTTGTAGGAAGAACATGCTGGCTTTGAGGTGCTGCAGGGATATTAAAAACCTTGAATATGGCTGGGCGCCTGTGGCTCAAGCGGCTAAGGCACCAGGCACATACACCTGAGCTGGCGGGTTTGAATCTAGCCTGGGCTCACCAAACAACAACTGCTGCAACCAAAAAATAGCCGGGTGTTGTGGCAGGGGCCTGTAGTCCCAGCTGCTTGGGAGGCAGAGGCAGGACTTCAGTGGCTTGAAGACAAAAGAGTAGATGAGATTGCCCTCAAAAGTGTGGGTACAAGGAGAAGAGGGGCTAGGACGAAATATTAGCAAATACCTACATTTAAGAGACAGGGGAAGAGGAGCCCACTTCTGCTGGGAAGGAGTGGTCTGAGAGGTGACATCAAGAGCAAAAGAGGAGTTTCAAGGAGTGATCATTAGTGTCAAATGCTGCAGACAGGTCAAGGAAGTGTCAGGAAAAATTGTCAGGAAAGACTTTAAGAGGGACAAAAAAAGATTATTGGGTGTCCTGTCTAATTTACTCTTCAGGGTTATCTCTGCCTTACATCATCTAGGAGCTATTTTATAAATCTATAAATGGTAGAAAACTGATAATAATGCAGACAATTTTTGCCCATAGAAATGCAAATTGGCTGTGTCTAGGAGAGTGCAACTGATTGGACTGATTAACCCTGTGGATTAGCCAGCTTTCTATCTATTTATAAATTCTTTTGAGAATTCCTGGTTGACCTATGTAAGTGAGGTATTTTTGAATTTTGAACTAGTTGAAATATGTTACTGGAACCCCCATTAATTGAGGAATTAAATAAATGTAGTTTTTGACATGTGTTCGTTTTATGTTTGTGTAAAAGTTACGATTTAAGCTTTAATTTAGAAACATTTTCAGAAGGAAATTACTGAAAAGTGACCATGGAATCTGACAACCAGAGCAAGATCTGTTGGTCAGGCTGGGAAAGAGCAGAAGATGACATTGTAGACAGGTACAGTGGCCTATGCTTGTCCCAGCTACTCAGGAGCCTGAAGTGGGAAGATTACTTGAGCCTGGGAGTTCAAGGCCAGCCTGAGCAATATAGGCAGACACAGTCTCTAAGAAAAAAATGTTTTGTTTCATTTTTTATTTTTTGCAGTTTTTTTTTGGCCAGGGCTGGGTTTGAACCCACCACCCCCAGTATATGGGGCCAGTGCCCTATTCCTTGAGCCACAGGCACTGTCCAGAAAAAAAATGTTTTTAAAGACAAATTGTACTAAGTTGGGGGGACAGGGGAGGCTGAAGTGAGGAATGAAAGACAAAAGATTTTTAAAAGAAAGGAGAGAGGGGCGGTGCCTGCGGCTCAAGGAGTAGGGCACTAGCCCCATATACTGAAGGTGGCGGGTTCAAACCCAGCCCCAGCCAAAACTGGAAAAAAAAATGGAAATAAAGAAAGGAAAGAGATTAGGTATTAACTGAGGGCACCATGGAAAGAAGGAGGGATTTTAAAAGAAGTAGGTGCGACATCATGACATGGATAACAGCTGGCACTATGAATCCTCTCTAAATTGTTGATACTGGCCAGGTGCAGTGGCTCCATCTCTAATCCTCACACTATGGGAGGCCAAGGCAGTAGGGTTGCTTGAAGCCAGTAGTTGAGACCAGCCTGAGCAACGTAGAGAGCCCCCAGCCGCTCTCCTCGTTCCCACTGTCCCTACCCCCTTCTACAAAAAATAAAAATAAAAAAACTAGCCTGGCAGGGTGTCATGTACCCGAAGTCCCAGCTACTCAGGAGGCTGAGGAAAGAGAATCATGTGAGCCCAGGAATTTGAGGTTGCTGTGAGCTATGATGATGCCACTGCATTCTAGCCTGGGCAACAGAGCAAGACCTTGTCTCAGAATTAATATAAGTAAATGAACAAATAAAAATTGTCAATACCTTGGTAAGCTGTACTACATATAAAAACAAAGATGGGGTGGTCATGGGTGAGTGCTATGAAACGACAAAGAATGGGCTCTTCGTTTGGCATGGTGAGGTACAGGCCTCTGTGAAGAGATAATAACTGATTTGAGCCTTTAAATATGAGTAAGCCAAGTTAGCTTTTTTCCTGAAGATAATTACAAGGGCTCAGAGAGATTCAGAAATACTGAGTACTGAGTCAATACCAAGCATTAGGGAGGAAGCAGGCTGTGGTGCAGAAGCTTCATAGTCAAGCCATCTAGATCCTTTCTCTTGCCACTCATTGGCCACCAGCATCATAGATACAGAAGCAATGCGTTCTGCATGAAAGTGTCGAGTCGGCCATTTGGAATTGTGCTTTACTAAAAGCCCAGGTTGCTTAGCAAATTAGTTTACAAGGAACCTCAAGGGTCCCTGATTCAAACACTTGGCTTTTTAAAATGCTGTTACAGTTATCTAAATTCCAAACCCCTAATTTTTTATAGGTAAAGAGTGTGAAGTTTCCCCTACCCTGAGAGTGCTTTGGCATCATCGGTGCATCTTAGCTACCTGAATTGGATCTGCTCAACCAGCCCATTGGCCTATGCTTGAATAGTAGGCTTTTTCTCCTCAATCTATCAAAATCCCAATGGTTATAAACTTGCCCTGAGGTTCATTTACCCCCATGGAGATTTTAAAGGCAAGAGAAGCCCACACACAGAGGCAGGGGTCTGTGTCCTTTCATCGGAAAGGAACCTGTTATGAGCAGTGAAGTCAGCTTTTCTTTTCCTGCTCTGGCTCAGGGCTGTCTTGTTAAAAAGTGCATGCAGTATTCCAGCTTCTTTTTGTGTTATGTAGCCAGGACATCAAAAAAATTGTTTTAATAAGTGAAGAGGCTGTTAATAGCCCTTCAGGTTATTAGAAGGAGAGAGTTGCAGCCTTGGGAGCCCTGAGGCTGGAAATCTCTTAGGTTTATTTGCTGAGTTTTCCTCCTAGCTGGCCCTTTGGGTGTGTAGGAGAGAAGATGGGGGAATTCCTTTTAAGGTCTAACTTCAGAGACCCATTATTCTGCAAGTTGCTTGTAATCGCATATATGAAAGTGCCTGGCACACTTAATACATGTTAACTCCTTCCCCCTTGCAAACCTCCATCCCAAACATCCCCCAAATTTCAGATGGTTTCACAGGAGGAAGGAGGGGCTAGCATTTTGTCCTGTGATCGAATGTCATAGGCAGTCAAGTCAGTGAAGTTAGAGTGGCAAGTGACAAGGTAAGGATAGAGAGAAGGAGGCAGGGGCCAGCTAAGATAGGGCTTGCAGGAAATTAAAATGTGGAGTTTATTTTACATGCTATGAGAAGCCACAAGGCCTGAAGCAAAGGAGTCAGGTGATGTGATTTACATTTTAAAAGGATTTCTCTGGTTATATTATTTTTGTTAATATGTGCTATGGTCTAAATGTTTGTGTCCTCCCCAAATTTGTATGTTGAAATCCTACCCCTCAAGGAGATGGTATGAGGAGGTAGGGAGGTGGACAGCTGTCATGATGAAAGAGGCCCTGGAGACCTGCCTTGTCCCTTCCTCAAGTGACACACAGTGACAGGGTGCCAACTATGACTGAGGAAACAGGCCCTTACCAGACATTGCCACTGCCAGCACCTAGATCTTGAACTTCCCAGCCTCCAGAACTATAAGAAATACCACATTTTTCCATGTATAATACACTCCCATACATAACATGCACCCATATTTTTGGTCCATAGCTGACTGCTGGACCTAGGAGCCTCTTATTCTATCTCCCTAAGATTTATGTCTGAGAATCTGGCACCATCTCCTACTTCAGTGGAGGTTGATAAATCTTAGGACCATTGGGAGATGAAGAAGGGGACTCCAGTCCCTCCTGAAGAAGAGCCAGAAGACAGTGTCTATTTATTGAAGTTTAGGAGGTGAAAAAGTACAGAGGGTCTTAATGGGCTGAGATGGGGAACTTCCCATCAGACTAATGCCATAGGTGGGAGATAATAAATTTCCGAATGTGCTCAGAATTCACCCAGAAGGAAGGGTGAGCAGAATGGAGAAGACGCAGGAAGCCAGAAGAGAAATTGGTTTGAAGAATCAGAAATCCTGAACTGAGACTTGACCTCTCAGAAGAGACATGATATCTTGGCAATGTCATTGTACTATCAAAAGGGAGGGGGCCGACACCCAGACGGTGAAGGCACAACTACAACCACTGGGCAAAAATTGCAAGGAGGCAGAGTCATGCTTAGTAGAAGGAAGAAATGTCTTCCAATTAATCTTGTCAAAATAATAGAAAAGTGTCTTTTTCTAAAGGTGGTAATAATAAATCAACAGTACTGGATGTTAACATATATAAGGTTGAAACATATAAAATTGCTGCTGTTCAACCATTTTTTACCTACAAAAACAATAATTTCATATAGCTTGATTTGCTATATTTTCCTATCTCAGAATAAAATCCCCAAAGTCATTCAGATGTCCTGCAGGTCCTCACAGGATGCACTCCACCCCAGCTCTTTCACAGATTCCTTGCCACTCTTCTGTTCTCACCACTCCCCAGACACACTCCCTGCTGGTCCTTCAACCCTGTAAACTCATTTCTGCCTCAGGGCCTTTGCAGCTGCTATTCCTCCAGTCTAAAAGTTTCTTCCCCCAGGTAGAAGCCCAGCCTACCTGCCCTCTTCTTCTGGATGCTTTTCCCCCCCTCTTGTCCAAATTCCTTTCCAAGGGCCCTGGTGAGTCACACCTTACAAACATAAAATTTCATTAGATGGGTTGTTTATTAATCCCATATAATGTGGCTTGCTTTCCAACCTGATTCCTGTACAGCATCACATGACAGAAGAGACCCACTTGTCTTAACTCAAGTTTTTCTTTCTACTGATGCCAGGTCTTCAGACAAAGCTTAACTCTTTCAACCACTTGTCAACTAGAGAATCCCTAAAACCTACCCACAACTTGAAGGCACCTGCTTTGAGATGTCCTGCCTTTTGGGTCTGGACCAATGTATACCTTCCATGAATTGATTTATGACTACCTGTAATTCCTGTCTTCACAAATGTATAAGCTCAAAGTGTAATCCAGCCACCTTGGTGGTAGATTTTCTCAGGACCTCTGGAGACTATGCTCCCCATGGTCACACATGTTTGGCTCAGAGTAAATGTCTTTAAATATCTTCATGGAATTTGGTTTTTCCATCCAAACTTCTCTAACCACTCAACATGTTATTAAACCAGCACATCTATCCTCCCTTGGTCCCTCCCAGTCCCCCTGTGCTGCTGTGTCTCTCCTTATCCTCCCACCCCATACATCGTTTGTTGGTTCATTGTGTTTCCCCATCATTACAGTGTAAGTGTCATCAGAGCAGAGACTTTGGTTTTGTTCCCTGCTGTGTCCCTAGGTTCTGATATGGTGTCAGACACATGGTAACTGTTCAACAACTATTTTTTGCATGAATGAAAGAATGGATTTTTGATATGGAAACTCAGGCCCAGAGAGGGCAAATGATTTTCCCAAAGACAGAGAGCTGATGCCCTGGGGGGTGGGGGTGGGGCCCAAACTTGCAGACCCCAAAGTCCACACTCCATAAAGAGCCACTCTGCTGTATGGTCCCTTGATGGTCTCCATGCAAAGCCCGTTGTCTCTGGAGCTGAACTGGGGTTTCTGCTTTGGGTCTATGGTTGGACCAGATGGCCCCAGAGGTGCTTTCAGTTTTTGAGCTCCCATTACCCACAGGTAAGCATTTATTTCAGTGAGGGGCATAAGGGCTCTGAGGGAGCAGGTTTCAGTTACCCGCAGGCTACAGCATGACTGGGAATCAGCCTCTATGCTAGGAGTTGACAGGTTACTGTTTAAAAAGAAGTTCCAACCAGTGTCTCTTTTGGGGAGATGGAACATTAATCTGAGCCTCAAAATATGAGATATTCCCCAGTTTGCAAATGAACGCAGGATGTGTTTGCACAGCGACCACCAAGAGAGCAGTATTATGTGGAGAGGAACAAAAAGACAAAGCTTGCTCAATTCTGGGAGCTGATGGCTCTGCTCTCCCCGGGAGGCTGCCTCTGCGCAGCTAATTACAACAGTAAAGGAGATGGGAAAGTGCCTGCGGGTGGAGGGAGCTTTCTCCTCCCCCATGTTCCGCTCTGCAAAGAGCTAGTCTTTTGGTTTCAGAACTCTGGGGGCTGGCTAGATGGGTTCTGTCAGGCCCAGCTGGACCAGGTATGGTCCCCTAACGTCGGGTCTCTGTTAGAGCACTATTTGTGTTAGGTTTGCAGCAGCCAAGTGTGTGGTGTGGGATATTGCAGAGAGTGGAGGTGAGATGGGGGCGGGATGCTTCTGGGTGTTAACAGAGCAAGGTAATCAACTCACATTTGAACAGCATTTTAGCAGTTTATGAGGCTTTTGTGTATCTCCTGCCATTGAGTGCTCACATCATTTTTAAGGTAAAGAAGTGGTAGCTCAGAAAGGAGCACTGACCCACCATGAATCACAGTTACAGGAGGCTTTGCTGAGATTTTAACCTACATCTTCTCATTCCAAAATCCATGCTCTTCTCATAACCCTGGGCAATTGTTGACATCTTTCCTGATGTCTCCACAGAAAGGGGCAGAAGAGGGAAAGGGACAGACACCCACTGCTTCTTCTTCTTCTTCCTGTTTTTTTTTTTTTGTGTGTCGTAACATCATTGTAGCTCACAGTAACCTCAAACACTGGGCTCAAGTGACCCTCTTATCTTAGCCTCCGAAGTAGCTGGGACTACAGGTGCCCACCACAACGCCCGACTAGTCTGTTTTCTATTATTGGTAGAGACAGGGTCTCATTCTTTCTCAGGTTGGTCTTGAACTCCTGAGCTCAAGCAATCCACCTGCCTGGACCTCCCAGACTGTTAGAATCCTCTGGTGTGAGCCATCACGCCTGGCTGCTCCCCTCTCTCTAGGCTAACAGCAGCTACAGAGCACTCACGTGCTAGGGTCTCTGCTGAGCACCTTCTGTGGGAAGGAACTATTACTAGGTCATTTCAGAGAAGAAAGGTGCAGAGAGGTAAAGTCGCTTAATCAAGGAGCAAATGGTGAAGGCAAGACGGGGCACCCCGTGTGGCAGTAACACGCCACCTTCCATTCTCTGAACAACACAAAGCTTCACTCCCCCTCAAGCTACATGTTCATCACGGGTTGGCCATGTTCACATGGTCACTCAGCCACCCAGCAGAGACTCCACTGTTAGGAAGCTGCATCATCGGGAATAAATGGGCTCTTGTCACTAAGGTAGGGGAAGAAAAGCCTGGAGGACCTCACACTAGCAATTAAATGCATTGGGCTAGAAGTGACATGCCACTTCTGTTTTATAGAACACTGGCCAAACCAGTCACATTGGCCTTGTCCAACAGCCAGGGAACTTGGAAAGAGAGAACCCAGTATCAGTAAGTACTGCCCCCCCACCCCCAGCAGGCAGCCTGATTTGAGAATCCACACTATACTTCCGGACTTCAGCAAGCTGAGTGAGCTTCTTCCTCCAGGTTAAAACCCTTTATGGATGGTGTTTGTGGCTCTGCTTCCTTCTCTCTTCCCTCCCCTCCCTCCATCCCTGCATTCCTTCAACACACAGAGTAACTACATGCCAGACACTCTGTGTAGTCGGGACACCAAAATAAATGATATATGCTCTTTGCCTCCAAGTGTCCTTATTTTAAGAGGAAAGTGTTAATGTGTCATATACAAATCCCCGTGATCAAAGCAGAATGTTATAAATGAGATCAGCGAGATAGAGCTAAGCCGGGGGACTTGGGGTGGAGGAAGCAGGTGAGTCATGAGTCAGGCAAGGCTTCCTGGAGGAGAGGGGCTTCTAGCTGAGCCCTAAAGATAAGAAAAATTTGGAAATGAGAAAGTAAAAGCAGAGAAAAGAACTTGGGCCAAAGCACAGAGGCAGGGAGGTGCTGGGGCATACCACAGACAGGGCCTAATCCCCTTGAGTCTATTGAAATACGGGGTTAAGTGAAATAAAGGGTGGAATGATTTGGGGCCACTCACTAGGAACTTCAGGTCGGATGTGCAGCCTGTTTACACCTAGGCCAGCAGCTCCTGTTGTTTTGTAAATCTAGATGATAAGCTGGTTGTGGGTTGTGTCATTATCCCTTGTCCTTACATTGGGGGTGACTTAAGAAGAGGACTAATGTACAGGGACAAGCTCCCCTGGTGTTTCCTGTGGCTTAGGAAAGTCGCTTCCGGCCTTTGGAGCCTTGTGTTGTGCCCTATCCAACACTTTTGGTTTGTCACAAAGTACCTGCTGGGCTCTGGGAATACAGAGACAAATACAATATACCCGCAGGGGACAGACACTACCTGGCGGAACAGAATTCAGCTGGGCCTCCATGCTTGTGCCACCTTGTTTCTTCTCCTCTGCTTGCTTCACTCTTTTATTTGCTTCCGGATCCTGTCTATCAACGTGACTTTTTCCCTGTGTCAGTGCAACTTACCAGGCTGTAGCCTCCAGATTCACCCTGCATCTTGGCCTCTCATTCCCACCTGGGTTGGAGTCACCTTGTGCTAATAAGGGTCTATTGGTCCTGGCCACATGTCTCTAGACTCCAGCGCCCACTGCACCCTGTCCCCTCCCTCAACTGTGGCTTCTGGGTTATGGCCTCATCTCTCTTGGAAATGGGTTGCATTATCTCTAAAGCATTTTTTCAGCTCTTACAATCCTACCTCTGTCTCTATGTTCTGTGTATGCAAAAAAAGCTTCAGTAAACTGCCGTGAATTTGCTTGGTCATTAACTGGATGAAAAAAACAATAAACCCTTGTATTTCTCTAATGGTTTATAGCTTTCAAAATCATTATCAGGGCCTGGTGCAGTTGCTCACACTTGTAATCCTAGCACTTTGGGAAGCCAATGCAAGAAGATTACTTGAGGACAGGAGTTTGAGACCAGCCTGGACAACACAGCAAGACCTTGCATCTACAAAAAATATATATATTTTAATTATCCAAAAACAATTTCAAGTATCCCCAAAACCAGTTGTATGAAACAAAGTGAAATCTCTACTCAACTTGTAACTTAGGATTTCTTGGCAGGATGGCATCTGTGTGTATGCACCATTGCCCAGACGTTCAGAGGTAGTAACTTTGCTTTTAATAAATGACACCACTCCTGCTCACATACCTGCCCCAATTCCTTTGGGATCTGGATCCCACATTCAAAGTCTCCCCCTTTCTTATCCCCATAATCAGCTGTGGCACAGGACATTTGGATGCTGTGTTCCAAAAGCACAAGGCCTCTGGCTGTTTGTCCCTGAAATGCCATAATTGGCCTCAGGCTTCTGCAAGAGTCACAAACTAGTGAGTAAAATGCATTTGCCCCACGGCCCAGAGGTGACACAAATATCTAGTTTCTGCGATCTCAATCCAAACCTATCTCTTTCCTCCAAACCAGGCAAGCTTTTTTCAATAACCAGCGGCTCATGTATTAAATAACACAACATGAAACTTTTAAAAACATTTATATTTATATATATAAAAAAATTAAATATATATAATATATAGTGTGTTTGAGACTAAAAATATAGTACATAATATTTTAAAAAAAAGAAAAAAAGGCAGAATAGGAAAAAGGTGTGAGGGACACACAGATACACATTGCTAAAAATCTACGATGGTTTGTCCTAACAAAAATAATATTTGTTTTCTCTTCTCTTAATTATCATCATGGATCCATTTATTATTGGGGTTTGGGCAGAGAAAATTCAAATGGTGCCAGAAATGGCAATTGCAATCCCAAGAATGGCTAGGGGTAGAAAATGTGACTAGATGGACCCCCGGGCCTTTTTCTGGTGAAATTGTAGGCAGCAAAATCTTGGTCTCTACTGCCACCAAGATTAGGCTGAGTTTGATTGCACTGGCAATCTGGCTGCTCTCTTCCAGAGCTAGAGTATCCCCAGGGGCAACGTCAGAAGAGCTCCAGAAGCCCACAGAAGAGCCCAGGGCCCACCCACGCTCAAAAGACCTGTGATCGAAGTCTTTGAAAAAGCCAAGGATGGGGACAGCAGACTGATAGGAATGAGCGATAGTTCTATGCAAACGGAGTTATTATTATTATTGTTATTATTTTTAAGGGCAGGGTTGTACCACAACTGCCCTGTATGGCCTGTGACTTCTGCACAGCAATCATTTCTCCAGGTACAGGGCCTGGAGCTCCCTCACAGTGATTCAGGAAAATGGGATTTTGCCCCCAGCTCTAGTCCCCTGTTTAGCCCAGAGGGAGTGTTCGGACCCAGCAGACATAGGTCAGCCAATGCCTTTCAGGAAGTCTGACCTTGGGAGAGGAAAGATACGCTGGGGGGAGACCAAGAGAAAGGAATGGGATCTTTAAAAGCTAATTTGACAGTTTCTTCAGAAAAACAGCCATCCTTCCAATCACACCCCCTGGTCTGTGCAAGGCTGTGGGCAGTGCTCATCACAGCCACCACCACAGCTAGCACCAGGTCAGGAGCTCCACTCACCCCTTCCTAGGATTCTCAACATGCAGAATAGCCTAGAGAGGCACAGAGCAGTGACCAGGCTCAGACCAGACTAACAACCTTGGGAGGGCCCAGAATTCAGTCCTGGGGACATGACTATCCACATAGCAAAGAACAAGGAAGTGACCCAGCCAATTTACTCCAAATGGAGGCTTGGGTTTCATGTGGTTTTCTTCAAATCCAAATGGCCCAACATTGCTATGTACGTGGGTCAAATATATCAACAGGCCGGTCCATTTTAAGGAGCCTAGGACCTGTGACTCCTGACAGACAACCCGCAGGTTGACAGACCCTGGTGCTGTGAGCCCCACACTGCGAACCAGAAGAGGCTTCCTGCAAAGTGATGAGTGGCAGCTACTGAGGAAAGGGGGCACATACCACCCAGGGATAGGGGGTCAGACTAGCGTCTCCACCTCCAACAAGGCAGTTCTGAGAGCACTGCACCACTCCCACCCTGGCCTGCCTTTCTTCTCTGATGGCTTTGGCTTCATGAAAATTCTGTTACTGGACTTTGGGAGATCCAGAATTTAGGACACTGGCCAGGGTCTCCAAAAAAGAGACCTTGGCTCATACAGAATCACAAGAGCCTCAGTTTCTGTCAAACCTTCCTCTGCCAGTTCCCCTTGCAAATGGCTCCCTCCCACAGGGTCAGCTGCGCTTACTCCCTGTCCCCTGGGGCTCCAGACACCCTGGGCTGCAGGCTTCACTGCTTGGTAAGGGGGATGTGCTGTCGAGGCCAAGGAGATAATCCTGACCACTGGGGTACAGGGAGGCTGCCCCCATTTCCCCTACATAAGTAGGTGACTGAAATCTAGGTACACAGGAAAGGCAACACAGCAGGCCCTGCCCCAGCAAGAGACACCTCTGCACACCTGTCACAATTAAGTGACCCAATAGCTACAGGACAACCCAAATAATTTTGCTGTGAAGTTTGGGGTATGCTTTATGTTGCTGTTTGGGATGAAGGGGGAGGAGTCCTTG
Source organism: Galago senegalensis (assembly GCA_963575145.1). Taxonomy (NCBI): domain Eukaryota; kingdom Metazoa; phylum Chordata; class Mammalia; order Primates; family Galagidae; genus Galago; species Galago senegalensis. Next base: position 20,295 of record CAUYTI010027034.1, read on the forward strand.
GTGGGAATTAATTCACACTTCTGATAAGAAAATGAAGCCCATGGTAAAGCGGCTCTGAATAGAAGCCCCCAGCCCTTGTCATGCTAGGCGCTGGCTATTCCAGATTCCTTGTTAGGGATGGGCTATCTCCCCCATCTCCCACCAAGTGGATACAGCAAATACAGAGCAGTTCTATTTTGGTGCAACTTTTCCCCTTCATTTTACAGGCCAGAAAATTGGAGGTGAGTAACTTAAGAGTTAGGCCATGGTCACTGAGTTAACTCAGGTTTCCTAACCCCCAGTGTCTAGATCACCAAGTATGAAGGAGGCACCACCACACCGGAGGATTCCAGCACTGGACAGCAAAGCTCTGCAATCAAGACCACTCCCCAGAATGGCTGTTCCTACCAGGCAGGTGCCAGGACACATTCTGATCAGCATGAGTTGTAGAGGGCAGAGGCTGTCTTGCTCACTGATGCTTCCTTCTGTCTGGCATGATGCTGACCTGACACCCAGGGGCCCCTATTCAGGTGTTAGGGAACTAAGAACATGAGGTAGCCCTGGGCCAGGCTCCTGCATCTTCAGCTGAGTTATCCAGTGACCTTAGGGACCTTCCTCACCATCATTTCAAAAGAATGGACTTAATACAAAAAGGGGGAAATAGAATCTGGCCAAACCCAAATACATTTTTTGAATATTCATATTTTAAAAGCCATCATCTATAAGCTTGACGTTTTTAGATCATCTATGGCTTGGTTTCTATGAAAATAATCACAATTTGTATCTATTTGTGTGCACAGGAACCTGTATTCTTGACAGACCTTCCCAGTGAGTCCTCACAAAGACTCAGCTGAAACGAGTCAGCTTCCAGGGGGAGTATAGCAGGCAGCCAGTAAATGCCTAGAGGACTTCCTGGGCACTGTCCCTGCTGAAATGAGGGGTGGGGGACAGAAGCTGCCTGCGAGGCCAGAACTGGAGCTACTGGCTGCCTGGGTATTATATTGTTACTAGCAAAGGGATGTCTGGTAATGTCACCCCTCAGACACATCAGTAAGGGTGGTGATGGCCCGTGGCTGATGAGCATGTAACCCATTAAAGTGAACACGAGTAATGAACGGTGACCACCGAGAAAGGGCAAGGAGCATTCTGGGAATCGCACCGAAGCCCCGCCTCCCATTGGATGTACAGCCGGGAAGGCAGATAAGAGCCAACTCCATACACTGCTTCTTGGGAAGGTCAGGCCAGGGTGGGGCAGAGGTTCTCTTTGGTCAGAGGTGGCGGCTGGGAAGCGGTCGTGTGGAATGTGTGTGGATATGTGTGCATGTGGCATGGAGGAGGAGGAATGGCCGTGGCGTGCCTGCAGCGCCCTTCCGCGACACTTTCTCCTGGTCAGCACTAGTTCTGCAGCAGGGCCTTTTCCAGGCCCCCTACCTTTCTAGGTCCCCTCACCGCCTGTCCCCAACACTGTGACACCTGACAGTGCGTGTGAGGCTGACAAGTACCTGCTCCCTGCACAGCCACCCACATAGGGTGGGCTGTCCAAAGCTTGACGCTCAAGGCACTGAAAGTGGAAGAAGGAATCGGATTGGTCCAAGAAAAGAGACACTTGACAAACCACAGCCTGTCTAAAGAGAACATTTCCCTGCCCCCTGGAAGCTGCCTCTAACCAGGTGGTGGGTCCTCTGGTAGGGCAGCAGTCTGAGAGCAAGACCTTCTCCTGCCCCTGTCAGAGCAGCCACCTATGTGACAGGTCTCACCACCTGAATACATAAAAATGAATTCAAAGTGCTCAGACGCTGAAAGAGCAGTAGAGGGTGTTAAGAACCTGGTGGAAAAGAACAGGTGCTCCTTTTCCCTTCCACTGGGACTTGTATTTCTTTTTCCCCAAATGAGGTTTTCATTGTTTTCGTTTTCTTTGAAAAAATAGCCTATAGCACCCCACCCCTCTCCAGAGTCAAAGCCAGGAAGTGGGGCCCACTGGGGAAGAGAGCAGGCTTGGGTGGCTCCCCCAGCATCGGTTCTGGAAGCCACTATGCAACAGCAGTCTCTGGATCATCAGGACATGGTCCTGACCTTTCTTTCTCCACCAGGACCCAGAAGACTATCTGGCTGGCCCAGTGTAGGAAGAGGAAGGAAGAAAGTGGGCAGTGGTGCTGGAGACTCCTGACTCTCCCTGCACACTGCTGGGCAGCCAGGGTGATTGGCATTTGATCCCAGCTGAATGAGAGCTGGATTCGAACTCAGTGCCAGGGCTTTTCTGTAGATAAGAGCTAATATAAATCCAAGGTCCCTTCTGCAGTCCCCTGAGGAGGGAGAGATGCACTGAGGGCATGAATGCACACAGCAGAGGGACTGGCTGGGCTATTCTGTTTTCCACCTGCTTATGCCAGAACCACCCACTCCTATGCTCCAAGTCCCCTGGGCCAAAGTCTGCCCACCCCATGTATTTATGGGGAGACCAGAGGGGTGTGATAGAAAGGGAATGCTAAAAAGTGCCCCCTCTGCTCTTCCCCACCTTCACGTTCCCTGTCCCCTTGCTGGGGTCAGGCAAGAGCAGGTCAGAAGACACACACCCTCCCGAAGAAGAGGGAAGGGCAGGCCCAGGAGGCTGGGGCGTGCACAGAGCACCATCCTCGGGACGGGGTGTTTCTGGGAGACCTGCTCCCCACCTGCTACGGCAGAGGAGGAAGGCTGGTCCAATAAGGGAGCAATGAGCAATGCCCCTGAATATCAGGGAACAGCTGTGACAGCCTTCTCCTCTGCCCCGCAGAGATGCCCCGCCAGGCTCTGGCCCCTACACGTGAGTCTGCATGCGCTGCTGGAACCGCTGGCCATAGTCCGAGTGCTGGGAGGTGTAGGAGAACCGAGTGGCTGTGGCATACTTGCCGATGGGATCATAAGCCTCGTATGGGGTCCGCTCCAGGCCAGAGGGTGGGGCTTGGGGGTAGCCCAGCCGGTAGGTGGGGTACCCTGCTGCCCCGGGAAAGGGGTGGGAGTTGAACTTCTCATAGTTCTCGTAGGACAGCTGGCTGGTGGTGTCAGTGCCAGCTGGGGCGGCAGGGCCAGGGGGTGTGGGCTCAGGGCCGTAGTCAGAGGTGGGGGCCCTGCTGTAGGTGTTGAGCTGGGCATAGCCGCTGGAGTGGGAGAGTCGGGAAGAGGGGCGGCCGTCGAAGCGGGTAGGGCCAGGGGCGCGGTAGTCAGCATAGAGCACGGCTCTGGAAGAGGGGCGGTCTTCATGGGCACGCACATTGTAGTAACCATTGGTGGGGTCCTGGGGCGATGAAAGAAGCAGATGGAGGAGGCACTCTCTCTTGGGCAGGGATCAAGTCTCATCACAGCCTTCCTGGCCTCCTCCTCTGGCTTCCTGTGTTCCCACCTAGCACCACTGCACTTAGCTCCTTCCACACACCTGGCTGTGCTCCCCACACACCTGTCCTCACCTCCACCCATGGGCCCTCAGAGCCCTGGTCCCCACCAGCCCCCGGGCCCTGACTCCTTCCCTTTCTCACCTTCATCTCATACTCCTCTCGGGTGTCCATGGTGTCACAGCGCAGGTCCTGCTTCAGATCCACGTCATCCTTAAAGGACTGCAGGGCAGCAGGAGTGGTGATCAGGAGGTGGGGCAGCTGCTCACCCCACCCACCCACCCACCCACACGCAGAGGCCACCTGCTCATGGGAGGAGCCGTGAGTCAAGGGCAGACCAGAGTTCTGTGTCCCCTCCCAGAACGGTCTCTGGGATGTGGTGGGAAGGTACCAGACCTGGTTTGAGCACTAGTTCTATGGCTAACATGGAACGTGGCCTCAGGCAACTATTTCTTTATCCTAGCAATAAGGTTGGTTGGACCAGAAAATTCCTAAGCATTTCTCACTCTCACACTCTGTGGGGAAAAAATGGGGCAAAGGATGGCCATGGAGAATCCCCACTGCCCCCACCTTCCCTGTCCTTTGCTGGACAGAGATTACCCTGGGAGAGTGTATATAGCAGGATCTGTGTGGGCCAGCCAACCAAGGGAAGAAAGAGTGACAACAGTTGTTAAGGACCTGGAGTGATATCGGTCCTAGGGGTGTGAAGGGGCAGGACCCTCACCGAGTAGATGGCCTTCATGACCCGGGTGGCTGTGGACACACTGGTGGTATCATCTTCCCGGTCAGAATGCATCGTGAGTGGCTCTCGGTTGACTGTCTCCACTTTGATGTCCAGCTTCCTCAAGGTCACATCTTTGCGACCTGGGACAAAGGGAGGTAGCCTAGACCTGGTGCTTTCTGCTGGTTTCTGTAGTGGCTGCATCTGGTCCCTCTGAACTGGGAGCCCAAGTACCCACCCTGCCATCCATCCCAGGTGTTGCCTATTCTCAGGGGGAGGGCTATCCCTCGGGGGGCCCACACTCACTGCCTTTGCGGCGCCGGTAGAGGAAGAACACCAGGGCGATGAAGAAGAAGATGAGCAGGATGCTCGCACCGATGGTGGCCCCAGCGATGACGCCCACAGGTAACACCTCTTTGAATTGGGGAAGAAAAGGAGCAGGGTGAGGATGGAGCCCAGCGGGGAGCTGCAGGCTGGGCCACAGCTATGGTGGCAGCCCCGGATGGTGTGCAGGGTTCAGTGTCCACTGAGTCTGGGGCTGGGCAGAGTTTAAGTTAAGGGAATTTGAGAAAGGTCTGAACTGCTGGTGGGTTTAGGTCTCTGCTTCAACTTGGTCAGAATTGAGGGCATGATCTAGTTTCATCCTTGGAGCTGGGGTGTCAACTTGACCATGGCTGGTCTGTCTACTCTTTTCCTTTAGCCCACCTGCTCTGAGGCTTGGTCCCTCCTTCCAGGGCTGGGCTCTTATTTGATGTCAGCTGTCCCCAAACTCCAATCTGCCATCTGTGTTCCCCACCTCGTTCACCACTTTTCCAGTCTAGACCTTTGTGACCATCCCATCTGCACCTGCCCACCCAGGGCTCAAACCGTCTTGCTGGGTCCCCATCTGCTTTCCAGAGCTGAGGACTCCCCCACCTTTTCCTTGCAGTCCCAGTTGAATCCAGATCCTGCTGACAAGTCTCCCCCCTCTGAGGACCTCCTCCATGGACCCCACATTACTTTTTACCTTCTGTTCCCCCATCCATTTCTGGCTTCCTTAGCTAGGACAGAACTGGTGGGATCCCATCATTTTCCATGGGGTTCCCCATCTCCTGTATTAAATAGCTAGTTCTTAAAAAATGAGACAAAACTGCTACTGTTCCTTCATCAGACATGAGAGCCTCCAAAAGCCAGAGGTCTCATCATCCTAGAGGAGCCTTAAGAGAGGGAACATGTCTCTCCCATCTAAGAATGCTTGAGAGGTGCAGGAAGCCAAAAGTTCCTGAGCACTTACTGTATGCCAGGCATTTTATAAATATCCTCTCCTTTAATCCCCACAACCACCTAGTGAGTGAGGAGAAAGGGAGTGTTGTTTCCTCCTATACTTCATTTGATTTTCCCCATCTGAATTCATTGTCCCCTCTCTGTAAGTTTCTCCACTAAAATGAAAGTGTCTTGAGAGGGCAAGAACTGTGTCCTTTCATCGCTATTCTTCTAGCCCCAAGGGCAGAACCCGGCACATAGCAGGTGCTCTGTATATGTGAGTGAAGTGAGCAAATGTCCCTAGCTGCGTACTGAGGCCAGGTTCTGGAGGGGAGGCCCACTAGTTCTCTCCCTCTGAGCGCTACCCCCAGGAGAAAGGGGGAGCAGACCCCCCAGCCTGCCCTGCCCTCCACATGGCAGCCAGCATTGCCAGTTACCTCTCTCTTCCAGCTGGATGATGGCTGTGCCCGGTCCGAAGCTGTTCCAGGCAGTACAATTGTAGTGTGTCTGAAAGTCGGCCTCCATGACGTTGTTGATGGTGAGTGTGGACAGCACCCCACTGCCCGAGTTGGTCCTCTCCACTGTATAGCGCTCCAGGGTACCTACCTCCAGGAAGTTCTCCTTCCATGCCCAGGCCTGGGGTGGGAAGGGTAGGAAGGAGGTAAGTAAGGGGCAGGGGGCAGAAGCACATGCTCGGTGTCATCTGAATCACCTGCAGGATGTGTGTGTCCAGCTCAGCCTAATACTTACTCCAAGCCTGAAATAAACCTGAGTCACACCTGCAGCCTCAAACCCACAGCCTCATGTCTCCATTTGTGGAGCAGCAGTGGCTCCCCCCATCGCTGATAGCAGATTTAGCTGGGGAGAAGCTTTAAAATGTAGATTCTTGGGGCTTGTGTCTTAATTATGGATCTCCAGGGGAGATCTTTACTTTCACAATGATCCCATGTGCTGAGGACACATCTGATACAATGGACCAACATTGGGAGCCCCAGCTGTGGGAAAAGCTCTGTATTGGGATTCAGGAACACCAGGCCCCTGTGTGCCCTCCCTGTCCCTCCCTAGGCCTCATTCTCTTCATCTGTAAAATCAGAGACCCAGTCTAGCACTAGACAATGCTTCCAGCTCCGACAGTCTGTGATTCTAACTAAGCATAGCTGAATCTTCAAGCTAACCATTAGCCATCCCACACGAACCTGCCTGGCTGTCTTTGGAGACCCATCCACAGATACTCAGCAGAGCAGGGACAGAGAGGGGAAACCCCAGACTCATCTGTCCCTGACACCTCAGCCAGGGCATCCTGCCTGTGTGCCCCCTTCCCTCAGAGTGGAGCCCAAGGTAGGGGGTAGCTGAGAACTGGCTCCTTTCCAAGCTCCGCAAAGAAAGCCCCCCGGGAGCCGAGCCGCCCCGGCGACCGTGGTAATGAAGTGTCCCTGGGCAGCCCTGAAGTTAGCCAAATGGTCATTAAATGTGATGAGGGGTTTGACGGTTAATGGTCACGGAAGGAATTAATGGCTCTTGGTGTGGGGGAGGAGAAGGGAGGGAGGAGAGTATGAGGAGCTGGTAGGAGAAGGCAGGAGAAGAAAGCAAGGAGTGGGGCTGACGACTGAGAAGGAAGGGGACAGAGAGGAGGGGAGGAGTATGGGAGGGGAGAGAGTGTCAGCCTGGAGAAGTAGGGACTGAGCCGCCCCCCACTGCTTCTCATAGCCACCCCTCCACCCCATGGAAGCCATGGCTTCTGCTGGACACAGCCCAAATACACTAAGTCACGGGCTCAGGCCACACAAGTAAGTGACAGTGAGACAGAAAGGCAGAAGATTAGGACAGAAAAGGGTTGTGAGACTGAGGGAGCAAAACCAGGGAGGTGAAGGGGTGGGCCTGAGCAGAGAGGCAGGGTGGGCTGGCAGTCCCCAGGAGGCCCCCACTCACTATGCGGTCTGGGGGCGGTGTGCTCCCAATGAAACACTCCACCTTGCCTCCGTCACCCCGGACAGCATATTGCACTGCCTCGCTGGAGATAATGGGGGGCCCTGCAAGCAAGAAGACACAGTCAGGGCCGAAGAGGACCCACAGCACCTGCCCACCCCTGCCCTAGCCACCCCTCAGGCCACTCACCATTCACATAAAGTGGCACCTCCCGCTCAGCCACTCCGATTCGAGGCACGATGGCCCGGCAGATGTAGGTGCCGGCATCTGCCTGAGTCACTGACTTCAGCAGCAGCTGGTTACTGTTACTCAGGACCTGGGCAGAGAGAGCAGCCTCGGGTGGGGAGCCAGGAGGCCTGGACCCCTAGGTCCATGAGGGCCCCCGCATTGCAGGCATTGGAAAGAAAGCAGGAAGGGCCACAAGTGAATTCCCAGAAGGGAAACGGGCTCCCAAGTCTATTTGGTCCACGCCCTGACCCTAAACAGGTTGGCACATAAGCACACCATCTGTGCAATGGTGGACAGGGACGTGGTGGAGGCCAGAGAGGGCAGGTGCAGGCTGCAGTCATTTAAGAGGATGCAGCTTCTTCTGTTCCAGTATTTTTATTGCCAAAGGAGGTAGGACATTTTCCTCTGAAATTCCTCTTCCCACATTGGCCCAAACTCTCTAGCAAGTCCCTGTAGAATGCTCCCAAGCTTCTCCAATGCCCCATGCAGCATCACTCACCAGCCCTCTACCTCTGCCTACCTCCCCCCACCTCCCTCTACCCTGCTCCCTCTGCCTCTGCCCACCTCCCACCACCCCGCTCCCTCTGCCTCCAAACTGGCCCACTGCCCTTCTCCTCCAAATAAGACTCTAGAAATATCCCAGGTTCAATTTGAAAAACTGAAAAATTTCCTTTCTGCACCCTTCCCTCCCAGCATTCAGCGCAGGCACCAGGGATCTTACCATGTTGGAGTCCTTTTTGGTCCAGGTGAGGGTGAGAGGGGGATTCCCAACCCAAACACAAGTGAGGGTCACATCAGAGCCAATGTCTGTGGTTGTGGGTTTGGGGTCAACCACAATCCGGGGGGCAACTGAGGCAGAAAGAAGCCACTCATGAGGGCCTCAAGCTCATCAGGGGGTCACCTCCCGTCCTAACCTGCTGCCTCCCACCTGAGGAGCCCCACCAGCTTCTGCGGCCAGCCCCTGTCCCTGCCTTCCTGTTACTCACAGTGGACGTTTACTAGGGTGCTGACATTGGTGCTCCCCACTTTGTTGTGAACTTCACAAGATACAGGCTCCGTGAAGAAGGAATAATCAACGTTTGTCTCATAGCGACTCTCATGGGCATCTTCAATCAAGAACCCCCCCTTGGCCCACCTGGGGAAGGAGGAATCAGAGAGGAGGTCAGAGCTTGAACCCTCCCAACTAAGTCCAGTGGCATTGGTCCCAGCACCCACCAGCTGAAAGGGCCTGTCCAGAATACCACCCCCCGCCCTGAGTGCCCCTGGCCCCTGACCCTGCACCTGTAGCCCAGGATCTCGGGGTTGGCCGTGGCCTGGCATGTGAAGACAACACGCTCACCCTCCTGCACCGTCTGTGGCTCAATGGACAGGGTCACTGTGGGAGGGTCTGCAAAGCAAGAGACAGGGAATCAGGTCTTTTCTGTCCCTTGAGTTTCCAAGCACATAAACTCAGACCTCACCACTCAGGGAGGACCTGGAAATTTTAGTTAGCAGTGTATCAGCTCTGAAAGATAAGCCATCTTCCTCCCCTTTTCCACAAGGAGCCTCTAGGGCACTGGCTAAGGTGACCAACAAGGATGGTACTGAAGGACAAATTATCCACGGGACTAATGACCTACAGTGGCCACTAGGTGTCAGTGTGGGGTTGCCTGGCTCATACAAGAATGGGGAGGGGTGCCCCAATGGCTGCCACACACCACAGTTCCCTGGGCAGCGGGAATTGATTGCATACCTGCCAGGTAAGCACACTCTATGCTAGACACTCCCCCACTGTATTTCCTTTAGTGCTCACAACCCCGAGAAGCAGGTATAGGACCACAATCCCTTATCTGACACCCAGGGGACTCAAGGCATTTGAGGATTTGGAACTGTTCATATTTTAGAAAAGTAACACTGTGCACATTCTATGCAGTGTGAGCTGCAGCAGCAATGCCTACAGTCACAAATGTTAAGTTCTGCAGTGAAATATGCAACAATTAGGTTTAATAAAGGGCTATCAAGAGTCTGTGGAAAGGGAATATAGGCCCAGGTTTTACCCTCTGCAAATATGCGGAATTGGAAATTGAGGCTCACGGACATTAATCATTGACCCAAATCACGTGGTTTACTCCAGGACCACCGGACTTCACAGGCAATGCCTCTTCCACCAGCCTTTAGTGCCCATGGTTCAAAACCAGGGAGTCTGAGAGGAAATGAGCATCTGTCCTGGGGCCTTGGAGAATGGTCACTCTGTGCTTCTCAAAAGTTATCTGCAGTCCCCCTCCCTGCCCCCACTCACGGTGCACGTCAAGCTCTATGGACGTCTCCTTGCCACTCGGGATGGCCTCGTTCATGCTGCGGCAGGTGAAGACACGCCCGATGTCCAGGTCCGTGGGGTTGATGAGCAGCTGGCTCACGGTGGTCTCTCTCTTCCCATCTTTCAGCAACTCCTGAACCAGGGTGGGAGGCATGATCAGCCCAGAAGCCACTCCTCTGCCCCAACTCAGAGATGGACTTGGGCTGGAGGGGTACTTTAACCCAAAGCTCGGCTCCTTCTTCTCCTCCCAATACCTTCTCCATGCCTTTTTTTTTTTTTTAACAGTAACAGATTATTTTTTATATTTATTCATTCTAGAGAAAGGGTCTTGCTATGTTGCTCAGGCTGGCCTCCAACTCCTGGGCTCAAGCAATCCTCTCAGCTCGGCCTCCCGAGTAGCTGGAACTACAGGTATGTACCACTATGCCCAGATCACAGACTATTTTTTTTTTTTTTTGAGACAGAGCCTCAAGCTATCCCCCTGGGTAGAGTGCTATGGCATCACAGCTCACAGCAACCTCCAACTCCTGGGCTCAAGCGAGTCTCCTGCCTCAGCCTCCCAAGTAGCTGGGACTACAGGTGCCTGCCACAATGCCCGGCTATTTTTGGTTGCAGCCGTCATTGTTGTTTGGCGGGCCCAGGCTGGATTTGAACCCACCACCTTAGGTGTATATGGCTGGCTCCTTAGCTACTTGAGCCATAGGCGCTGAGCCCCAGCCTTTCATTTTAACTATGAAAATTAACCTTTGCTTTGCTTAGAAATTTCCAATTATTTTCAGTCAGGGTGAGACCTCTTTCTTCCCTGATCAGTTCCAGTTACAAAAAAGTAGGAGGCTCTTGCTTTCCAAATATTTTGAGCAGGAAATAGAAGTAAAGTTTGAGGCTATTTACACTGTATTCTTACAGATTATGGAATTTTGGTCAACACCATCAAAGAATTTTTGGGAGGTTACTAGAGTGTATAGAGTTATTTCTGCTATTAAACTTCATTATAATACTACACTATTACCTGAAACAAATGAAAATCAAGTTTTCTAGGTCAAAAAAACAAAGCCAGAGAAGAAGAATAATGTGAGTAACCCTTAGAACAAAGATAGGTCTGTCTATACTTAGAGCACAAAAAGGACATAGCACTATTAAGCACAACCTCAAATGTGACAACCAAAAATGTTTTCATTTTATAGCATGTTTAGAGGGGAAAAAAAATAAATTTTTAAAAATTTTAAATGTTTTCAGACATTGCCCAGTGTCCCCTGGGGACAAAATAATCTCCCTTATCTCACCAATTTGAGAGCCACTGACCTAAAAGATAGTAGTTTAACAGATAAAAGGAAGGGAATTTGGTTTTGACTTAGAATATTGTGCCCCTGGAATGACTCCTTGTTAGGATGTTGCAGTTCTTTGCTAACTATCCAGAATGTCTTTCTTTTTCCTTAGCCAAATGAGCCATCCAAGAGATATTACTCCTGGGAACACCCAGTTCCTAACTCTAGTCTGCAGTGTCCAAAGGGAAGAGACAGGATAGAGAACGTCTATGACCAACCTAGGGTAAGGTGACCAGATGTCCCGCTTTTGGCAGGACAGTCCTGATTTTTAACAATTTGTCCTGAGTCCCGCGGCATTTTTAAAAAGTTCCGATTTTTGGAAAGAATGCATGACAAGCTAGGGAACAGTGGGAGAATGGGAAGGGAATATATGGTTTTCAGCTGCTGAAAAGGTTAGGGTAACTCCATTTGGGAATGAAGAGGTTAATATAACTTCATTTGGAAATGAAAACTCCCTACTCCCCTCCTGGGCAAGGTTGCCCAGGTGGACTCAGTATCAAAAGGGGACTGGCTCCCTCCCTCGCTTTTAGGCAAGGACAATTAGCTCTGAAGGCACCAAACTGTCTGGAACAAACAAGTAGCCCGCCCCCCCCCCAGTAAGGTGACCAGACGTCCTTTTGGTGGGACAATCCTGATTTTTAACAATTTGTCCCGCATCCTGTGGCATT
>CAUYTI010027036.1:0-63864 GCA_963575145.1 Galago senegalensis
ATATACCTAATAAAGGAATTGCAGGATCAAATGGCAGGTCTATTTTTAGTTCTCTCAGTGTTCTCCAGATGTCTTTCCAAAAGGAACGAATTAATTTGCATTCCCACCAGCAGTGTAGAAGTGTTCCCTTTTCTCCACATCCACTCCAACATCTCTGGTTTTGGGATTTTGTGATATGGGCTAATCTTACTGGGATTAGGTGGTACCTCAAAGTAGTTTTGATTTGCATTTCTCTGATGATTAAGGAAGGAGAGCATTTTTTCATATATCTGTAGGCCATGCACCTGTCTTTAGAGAAATTTCTATTCAAGTCCCTTGCTCACCCTGAGATGGGATCACTTGTTCTCTTCTTGCTAATACGTTTGAGTGCTCTGTGGATTCTGGTTATTAAACTTTGTTGGAGACATAACCGGCAAATATCTTCTCCTATTCTGAGGGCTGTCTACCTGCTTTATTTACCGTGTTCTTGGCTGTGCAGAAACTTTTTAGTTTGATCAGGTCCCAAAAGTGTATTTTTGACATTGCTTCAATTGCCCGGGGGTCCTCCTCATAAAATTTTAACCCAAGCCGATTTCTTCAAGTGTTTTCCCTACACTTTCTTCTAGTATTTTCATAGTTTCATGTCTTAAATTTAATTCTTTAATCCAGTGAGAGTCTTTCTTAGTTAATGGTGAAAGGTGTGGGTCCAGTTTCAGTCTTCTACAGGATGCCATCCAGTTAGCCTAGCACCATTTGTTAAATAGGGAATCTTTTCCCCACTCAATATATATATATTTTTTAATTGAATGGTAACTATGTACATTAATGCACAGTGTGCATTCTGGGGTACGGTGTGGGGTTTTCACATGCAATCTGAAATGCTTCTGTCAAACTGGTCAACACAGCCTTCATGTCATTTTCTCAGTTGTTTTAAAACATTTACACTCTACTCTTAGAAAGATTCACTTGTACCCCTGTCCCACTCAATATTTTTAATTGGCTTGTCAAAGATCAGTTAACGGTAGGTGGCTGGATTCATCTCTTGGCTCTCTATTCTGTTCCAAACATCTACCTCTCTGTTTTTGTGCCAGTACCATGCTGTTTTGATCACTATCACTTTATAGTATAGTCTGAGGTCTGGTAACAGAATTCCTCCTACTTTGTTTTTGTTCCTGAGTAATGTCTTTGCTACTCAAGGTTTTTTCTGATTCCATAAAAAGATTTTCTAGATGTTTAAAGTATGACAGTGGAGCTTTAATGAGGATTGCATCAGAATTGTATATTGTTTGGGTAGTATGGACATTTTAACAATGCTGATTCTTCCCAACCATGAGCATGGTATGTTTTTCCATTTGTTAACATTTTCAGCTATTTCTTTTCTTAGAGTTTCATAGTTCTCTTTATAGAGATCTTTCACATCCTTTGTTAGGTGAACCCCCAAATATTTCATCTTCTTTGGCACTACTGTGAATGGAATAGAGTCTTTGACTATTTTTTTCAGCTTGGCTGCTGCTGTTGGTGTATATAAAGGCTACCGATTTATGAATGTTGATTTTGTAACCTGAGATGCTGCTGTATTCCTTGATTACTTCTAAGAGTTTAGTAGTAGAATCCCTGCTATCTTCCAGATAAACAATCATATCATCTGCAAAGACTGAAAGTTTAATCTCTTCTGACCTTATATGGATACCCTTAATGGCTTTTTCTTCCCTGATTGCAATGGCTAAAACTTCCATTACGATGTTAAAGTGCAATGGAGACAATGGGCAACCTTGCCTCGTTCCTGATCTGAATGGAAATGATTTCAACTTAACTCCATTCAATACAATATTGGCTGTGGGTTTGCTGTAGATGGCCTCTATCAGTTTCAGAAATGTCCCTTCTATACCAATTTTCTTAAGTGTTCTGATCATGAAGTGATGTTGGATATTATCAAATGCTTTTTCTTCTTTTTCTTTTTTTAATTTAAAGAGACAGGCTGTCCCCATGTTGTTCAGGCAGGTCTCACACTCCTAAAGCACAGGCAATCTTCCCAGCCAGAGTGGCTGGAACTGTAGGCACAGGCCTCTTGCATTTTATGAGAGTTCTTTTTGGTCTTTATATAGTTTTTTCATGGATCCAAACAATTGCTTGAGTTCTACAAATATTTATTTGATAGCTGTTGTATTCTAAAACATGTCAGTGAGATACTTTTTACCTTTAAGGAATTTTATTTACTGAGAGAGATAGGGTAAATAAGATGATTTCTTAAGAGAAAGAGACAAATGCCAAATATTAGAAAACCATGTTTGTGGGAGTACTGGGGTGGAATGGAAAGTAGTTAGTTTGGAAGATACCGAAAAACCACTTAGGCAAAAGGAAAAGGTGGTGAGGATTTCATTTGGAGTTGATCAGAAAGTTGTGAGAAGGATGCATGACTGTTAGACAAGTGTTACGTTCTGGAATCAGTGTAGTCTTAAATAGAAGTATAACTTTGAGATTATCTTTCCTCTATGGTGAATGATGGTTTTTTGTTTGTTTTTTTTCATGTCTAGGAATTACCACAAGCAGTCTCTGAGATCCTGGGGCTTCAGGACAGTGAAGTTACAACACCAGATTCAGACACTGGTGAAGATGAAAATTTTGGCGTGACACATTGTCCTGCATCTACATTTCAGAGTGGCCCCTTGCCCACACTCACTGCCAGTGGAGCCAGAGACGACTGTCCCACACAGATACCAGTGCCCTCAGACGTTAGCAGATTGGCACCTGCATGATCATTCTTCTTGCTTTTTTCCTGAAGAGACACTTTGTTGCCATTCCTTTTCAAGTACTTGAAAGTTGGAAATTTAAAATCTTGGTATTGATCATGCTTTAAGGTATATGGAAAGAAAATGTACTGATGTTCTTGCATTAAAGCTTTACAAAGATTTAAACTAATTATTTTTGTAGTTACTTCTACCAAATAGCCTTTCCTTTTCTATAACATTCCTTAGTATTTTTATAGCCAAGTACATTTTATTTTCTTGCTGATGAACTGGAATTGGATAAATATTACAAGTGGATGAGTTGGAAATTATGCACTTTGAAAAACACTTTGTTTACTTTAAGTTTAGTGGGTTTTGGATTTGATTAAATTAAATTTTGAGCCTTGCTATAGTGTTCCAAGCTGAGAATTGTTACCCAGTAATGAAATTTTAAAAAAAAGGATTTGTTTTTCTCTATCGTTTACAATACTCAGCTTAAATATTTATGCTGGTGGAATGTGATTTAAATTGGACATTTTCATCAATGCAATTTAATGTGTAGATAAAGAACTATTTCAACCATAGTAAGTGGATTGGCAGTATATTTTTTACATTGAACTTTTCTTCACTTGTATATAAAAATAAGTACTTATTTATGAGTATAAGAAAGGTTAGGCATATTTTCTTTAACTGAATAAACTTGACTATTGATTTATATTACCTGGTTTGCCAAAATTAATACATGGCTTCAATATGAGATCTTTTTCAAAACTATTTTCTTAGCATTTATTTCGTGTATGTACAGGGTACATTCAACCCTGTACCTGGTGTAATTTTAAAATTAATTGCTTGTATGCTCACTTTACTAATAATGTTTATTATCTTTCCTAATAATGCATTAATTGATCGATCAGGTCTTTAAATTTTTATAAGATACTCTTTGCAAAAAGCTTATGTCAAAAATTTCAAGATACTATCACAAGTCTCAAAAATAATACTTTTGTATATGAATGAAGCTGTTTTTACCATGCAGTATTGCATGATTTTAAGTTATGTAGAATTAACATAACTGAGTACATTTTAATTGTGATTTGTTAACTCTTGTATATATTATTAAAATAAATTTGAAGTTGAAGTAGTGTTTTCAGTTAAATTATGCTTAGAAATATTCTACTAGTTCTTTATCAGAAGAAAACTATCCAAGGTGGACCTGAGTACATCTCTTATTTTTATGTGAATGAAATAAGTATTTTAATGAGTTATGAAAACGGGAAAAATGACCCCAATTTATTTTTGTTTTTAAGTTTTTAAATTGTAATAGATGTAGGGGATATGATTTTTTTTCTTCACAGGTGAATTACGTGGTGGTGAAATCAGAACTTAGTGTACCCATCTCCCAACAAGTGTCCCTTGTACCTGATAGGTAATTCTGATCCCTCCCCTACTGTACCCTCCTGCCTTCTGCGTCTTCAGAGTTTGTTATACCAGTCTAATGACTGTGTATACCCATCATTTAGCACCCCTTATAAGTAAGTACACCTGGCATTTGTGTTTCTGTTCCTGAGATAGAATTAGGATAACGGCTTTTACATCCAACCCAGTTGCTTCAAAAGCCATGACTTTATTCTTTTCATGGCTGAGCAGGACTCAGCCATGGTATATGTGGTATATGTGTGTCTGTTGGTATACAGAGGTCCACTTGTCAGCTGACACTTAGGTTCATTCTGTATCTTTGCAACTGTGAATGTGCTGCAGTAAACATGCTAGTACGTGAGTCCTTTTCTCATAATGAGGTATTTTTCTTTGGGTAGATACTCAGTAGTGGTAGGTCTGTTTTCAGTTCTTTGAGGAGTCTCCATACTATTTTCCATAGAGGTTGTACTAATCTCACCAACAGAGTGTTAAGGGTTCCCTTTTCATTGTATCTGGGACAATATCTACTGTTTTTTTACTTTTAAAAAATGAGTAAAAAGTGGGGTTTTTTTTGGAAATTTTTGGCTGGGGCCAGGTTTGAACTTGCCACTTCAGGAATATGGGGCTGGCACCCTACTTCTTTGAGCCAGAGGCGCTGCCCCAAAGTGGTATCTTCTCATGGTTTGAAGTTACATTTCCCTGATGATAGTGATGTTTAGCATTTCTCATGTTTGTTGGCTGCATATATATATCTTTTCAACATGTTCATGTCTTTTGCCCACTTTTTAATAGGGCTCTTTGTTTTTTCTTATTGATTTTGAGTTCCTTGCAGATTCTGGATGCTAATCGTTTGTCAGATGTATAGTTTGCAAGTATTTTCTCCAATTCTGTGGGTTTTCCCTTTGCTCTGTTCATTATGTCTTCTGCTGTGCAGAAACGTTTTAGCTTAATCAAGTCCCATTTTTATGAGTATGTCTTTTTGTTTTTCTTTTTGCTCTTGGAATCTTAGTCGTAAATTCTTTGCCTGAGACAGTGCCCAGAAGAGTTTTTCCTAAGTTTCCCTCTAGAATTTTCACAGTATTAGGTCTTACATTTAGGTCTTCAGTCTATCTTGAGCTAATTTCTGGGTATTGTGTAGGGGAGAAAGGTTTCGTCCTTCTGTGCATGGCTCTCCAATATTCCTAGCACTATTTATCAAATAGAGCTGTTTTTTTTCCCTTTTTTTTTTTTGCAGTTTTGGCCAGTGCTGAGTCTGAACCCACTACTTGGAGTATATGGGGCCTGCACCCTATTCCTTTGAGCCACAGGTGCCACTGTAGGGCTGTATGTTTTTATCTGCTTTGCCTAACCCCTTTTATATATAACTGAAAATTTTTTTAGTCAGTGAGGAAATGAGCCTAGTGTTTTCTGGAAAAAGATAATTTTTTGACTCTATACAGCAACTTAACTACAGTTGATGCTTCTGTTGCAAAGAAAAAGTTCTGCAGTCCACAGTGGTCCCCATGAGTACATTTCCTCCCCAAAACCAAATGAACTTTTTTTCTAGTTGACCACGAACTGCCAATCATGGCAGAAGAGCCATTAGATTTTAGTTTTTAATATTGTGTTTGTTATCTTTCATCAGTTAATAATGAGTAAGTCTATTCTGAAAAAGAAAATAAACTGATGAAAAACCCAGCGTCACCAGCCTTTCATTTCCTGCCATGGAGGAAATTGCTCAGAACATCTTGATGTCCTCCTGGTTCTTCCTGGGCAGTGGCTTTGGGGGTTGTTTCTGGTACGTAATGTGAGATATGTATTTCAGAGGTTTTTTTTTAGTCTTAATACATTTAGTAAGTTGACTTTTTGTTTTATTGTAAAATACTTGTTAAAACAATCTGTACGGAATGGTATGGATCTCTAGCATGTTTTTTGATAGGAAAGTGATAATACAGTGCTAGGTAGTCTTCATCAGTCCACGAAATCCAGTAAGCAACTACTTTGTAAACTTGAGCTATTGAAATTGCTAAATACATAGTTCAGGTAAATTTGTTCGTCTCGCTTTTTAAAGGTTTGTTTCAGTTTTCACAAGATGCTTTGTCCGCACCCTCCCAACATGTAAAATCTGTGCAACGGCAGGTTGTATTTAAGTTACTAAGATTCAGGTAGTCCTAATTTTAAATGTTAATAGCACAGACGGTCCCAAACTACAGTGGTTTGACGGAGGCGTTTTTGACTCTGTGGTGATGTGAAAGCAACACAGTTGGTGTTGGTCTGTGTTATAAACCCACGTCCAGGTTCCGCTTCAGACCCCCTGGAGAGGAGGTGAGGAGTCTGCCTTGTGCAGCCATCCCGGCGGTTTCCTGAGTCCCACTGAAGTTAGAGAGCTACCAGTATGGATCACATTTCATATGTTCACCTTCTGATTTGTGGTCACGTAGACAAGTCTTTGCATTTTCAAAAAGTTTCTTGATTTTCTAAGGTGGATTTGCTCTAGGTCTGCTTGCCATTTTCAGTAAAAAGTGATGACAGGTATCTCAGCCTGTTTTATGTAGATTTTTCCCTCAGGTCTTATATTTTGAAGAAATTTAAGCTTTTAGTGTTCCCTCTGAACATGGATCAGGATTAAATTACTTGAAGTGATGTGAAAGGTTTCCATGAGAATGTCATGTCGTTACCTGACCCGGAGTTATCTGGACTTGTGTTTGTGGTGTGCATACACGGCCAGCTGAGGGACGCACCCATACTTGGCCTAGTCTCTCTTTGTGATCATAAAATACTGGGTTTTTTAGTTGTAGGTTGTTGAGAACTGTTCTAATTACAAATGTTCTTCTCACTTTTGTAACTAGACGCTTACTAGGCTATCCATCCTGATATAGGAGAAAAACAGTGTGTTGTCCTAGAGGGGAAGGAGGTGGTGGGGAACAGTCATACTGGACGTACCTTCTCCAGCCCCTTTTTTGATATCCAAAGCACTTCTTTCATCCTCTAGGAAATTATGTTCTTTATGAGCTCAATGTAAAAAAATAACCTACTATAATCAGAAGTCTCTTCTAAGAACTATTAGGAATCTGAAATGCTATATTTGCCTAATGTGCTTCAGTTTCTGTAGGGAACTTTGGAATGGTACGTGATAGGAGGTGAGCTATTAAGTATGCCTTTCGCTCGTAAGTATCTACATCACGGGTCCTCAAACCTTTTAAACAAGGGGCCAGTTCACTGTCCCTCAGACCATTGGAGGGCCCAACTGTGGACCATGGAATGAGTTGGCTGCTAAGCAGGACAGGCAGAGGCGGCAAAAATACCCGGTGGGCCGGATAAATGTCCTTGGCGGGCTGCATGTGGCCTGTGGGCCATAGTTTGAGGATGCCTCTTCTGCATGGTATATAAAGCTTTATGTGCAAAAGGTGACAGAAGGAGAACAGACCCCAGTGTGTTTAGCTGTAAGCAGTGAGCAGTCCCATCTGGTTCAGCTTTTAAATTAAAAAGGCAAATATTAACTTCAAAGATGGACTTTTGCTGTGATAGTCCACAATAGATGTTGCCAACACCACGCCCACTTGGAGGCACAAGACCCAGATACTGCTTAAAAGTAGGAGCAGAGCTGTTTTTAGACGACTTTAAGTGTATGGCCCATTTGGTCTGGACTGGAAGTTTTTCCATGAGTGTCTGTGACTCACTTTGTGGAGTAAATTGCTCTCCATGGAAGAGCGATTGACATGCCCAGAAGGGTCAGCATTTAAACTGCATGCTGCAGTCGCTGTGGGCCACGTAAATGGGGGATGCATCCAAAGAAAATTTGGGGCAGATGCTTTTTTTGTTTTCTAAATGAAGTATAAAATGAGCCAAATGTTGTATTTGCTGCCTAGGAGGTCATTAGAAGTTAATAAGTAGATGATACAAAGAGTAAATTGTTAAGTTTTCTGGGTGAAGTTAGGTACTTACCGTGCTCTTAAGTAATGCCATGTTAAACACATAGTATGTCCCCTCTTTCCCCACAAAGGACAAATTTGAGATTACGTTCTCTTGCACATGTCAGGGTATAAAGATGTGAAGTCTAAAAGTTGCTCAGTTTTAGCTTAGTGTAAATTTCTGAATAACTTTGGGACAAATATTTATTCTTTGGTTAACAGAGTAGCTAAGGATTTTGCATAAAGGCTCGTAGACTTCCCAAAGGAGGAGAAACCTAATGGTTCTCACTAGCTTTGTTCACATCCTGTTAGCTACTAATGAAACTGTTTGTTTAGTATGACTTGGCTGAAGTTTTATTGACTGGGAAGATAGAGGGGAAAGCAGTCATTTTCTTTGGTATTTCATACCTGGGAAGGATTTCATAAACTACAATTTACAGAATGGGTGGATTGAGTCTTGGCAGAGGCACATCTCTTCTTTGGGAAGGAATTTAAGGAATGAGAATATGACCAATTAGTCTTAAAGCATCATTGGATTGAAGAAAAAATAGTCTTCCTTGTTAAGCTTGCCTTTAAAAACCTTAGAGATTTTACATGACTTATTTTTTCTTGTTTTTTTTTAATCACTTACCTGCTATCACTGACCCAGAGTTTCTTGGTCACAGTTTAATTTCCATACCAGTGTCAACACAAGTGATGTGAATTGTATTGTTAGTGATACTTTTGGACTTTTTGAGGTGCCCTTTTCTCAAGGAATTCAAGGTGGCTTCAGGATGGAGTCTGGATACTTGGGTCACCTTATAAGGTGCTCTGTATTCTTGCAAACGACATAATGTTCATTCTATAAGCTCTGGAGTCAAATTTCAGAGAAAAATCTAGTCTAACGGAAATGTTCTTGCTATAAAATGTGCACTGTACCTATAGATGCGAAACAGACTTTTTGGGTGAGAGCACAGGTTTTGAGTCAGTTGTGGATTTTTATTCATTTGCTTCTTAGTTTTGTGACCATCATCTCTCAGTCCTCAGTTTCTCATCTTTAGGTAAAGATAATCCCTCAGCTGTGAGGAGCACATATGAAATGTTTGATACAGTGCTTGTCATGATTAACCGTTAATAAAGTGACCATTGTGACGGCACCCGACAGGGACTGCACAGGCCGCCTTTTTAAGTCTTAAAGCTGTGTGGTTTGCTTTTCCTCCCAGAACAGACTATCCAGCAGACCAGCTGTGAGGCACCTTTGGCTTGTATCCTATTGACTAAGGTAATGTTTATTTCAAATCTGAACTGAGTGTTCTGGTTTCATCCAAGCCACTGCCTCACTGACCCCAACATAAATCATTATCCTATTTGCACTTCAGTTTGGTGTTTTTTCTTCTTTTTTTAATTAAATCATAGCTGTGTACATTAGTGCAGTCATGGGGTACAATGTGCTGGCTTTATATACCATTTGACATATTTTCATCAAACTGGTTAACATAGCCTTCATGGCATTTTCTTAGTTACTGTCTTACATTTATATTCTACATTTAGTAAGTTTCACATGGTTTAACCGGCGACTTCCTATCTTGGAAGGTGGGGATTTGCCTTTTCACCCTCTCCCTTCAGCCCCCACTTGGCCTGTGCACCTTCCCTTATCTTCCCATCTTCCAATGCAGGTGATGTAATATTGGTCAGGTCAATGTTTAGTGCTTATATTGTGGTTTTTGTAAATGCAGTTCTTAACTAATATGTTCCTCTTGAGCACTTTCACATTTCTTTAAGAGTTAATTCTAGCTGGGCAAGGTGGCTCAATCCCAGCACTCTGGGAGGCCGAGGCAGCTGGATCGCTTGAGCTCAGGAGTTTGAGAACAGCCTGAGCAAGAGCTAGACCTACTCTTTACTAAACATAGAAAAATTAGCTGGATGTTGTGGTGGACATATGTGGTCTTAGCTACTCAGGTATTGAAGGCAAGAGGATTGAGCCCAAGGGTGTGAGCTATGACGCCATGGTACTCCACCCAGGGTGACAGAGTGACACTCTGTCTTAAAAAAAAGTTAATTCTTACATTTTATCAGTTAAATAAAAAGTTAAGAGTCAATTCTTATCAAAGTATTTTATTTGATGATTTTATATATAGTCATCACTAGTGTAACCGCACATTCCCCAGGTTCTAACCAGTCCCAACCCTGTGCAGGGTAGTGTCAGGTGTGATCAGGATGGTATGGCTGTAGCCTCTACTGAGTATTAAAGTGGGGCTTGTGAGCTTCTCTGCAGGGCAGTCTGCGCTGTTCGGAGCTCTCACTTAGCTCAGCACTCAGTGTCCTTTAGTTCTTCCCTCTTACCCAGCTTAGATTCTCCAGAGCAGACGTTTTCCTTTATTTGGCTGGAGAATAGCGCCTGCTGTCCGCCTTGTGAGCTCGGGAGTGGCAGTGCCCAGAGCGCACGTTCCCTGAGCAGCTCTCTCTCCTGGGTGGCCTTTCTCCTCAGCTGCGCTGGGCTTGGAGTAAGATGCTCCTTTGTCTCACCCTCTCCAGGGAGTAGCTCCATTCGTCCGTCTGGGGTCAAAGGGAAGGTGGCTTGGCCATTTAGAACAGGGGAGGGGAACATAGGATTTTTAACTGCTTTTTTAAATAAGCTTTATGGAGATTTGATTCAGATACTATATAATTCACCTTTTTAAAGTGTTTTTAGTATACTCACAAAGTTGTGTGACTATGACCAAAATTTAATTTGATAACATTTTTGTCACCCCCCCCCCAAGGAAGCCTGTCCTGAGCAGTCACTCTCTACCTTCTTCTGCCCTCAGGCCTCTGGCAGCCACTAAACTACTTACGGCTTGTCCGCCGCCCTTTCTCTTTCAGTTGTCTCCTTTCACATCTTTCAGACATTTTGAACGAACAGAATGATACTACATTGGTTTGTGACGGCTCCTCCTACTCTGCATCACGTTCCCCCTTGTAACGTGTGGGGACTTCATTCCTTTATGTTTCCAAATCATATTCCATGTTTGATACACCAGGTTTTGTCTTTGCATTAAGTAATCATATTTGAGTCATTTCTACTGTTGGCTATTAAGAATAATGCTGAATAATCATATGTGACTTTTGTTTCAATATCTATTTTCACTTTTCTTGAGTATATATCTAGGAGAAGAGTTGCAGAGTCATTTGGTAACTTGAGGTTTAAGTTTTTCAGAAGCTTCCTGATGTTTTTTCAAAGTGACTGTACCATTTTACATACACCTAGGAGTAAAATCACGGGATGATATAGTAACTTTATGTTTCACATTTTAGGGAGCCACCAAACTGTCTCTCAAAGTGGCTGTATCATTTTACTAGAGGACAGCAAGGTATGAGAGTAACACATTTTCTGCTTCCTTGCCAACACTTTTTTTTTTTTAAAGTTTAGCCATCCTAGTGGGTCAGAGGTTGCATCTCACTATGTGTCTGGGTTTTTTTAATTTGCATTTATCTAATGACTAATGAGTTAGAGCGTTTTTCCATGCACTTATTGGCCATAGCTTCCATGGAGAAATGTGTATGCAATTTTTTTACTTAATTAAAAATTGGTCTATTTCTTTTGTCATTGCTAAGTTTTAAGAGTTCTTTATTCTGGATACTGTCTCCTATGAGAGACATGATTTAAATCATATTCTCCTGTACTGTAGGAGAAATTGCAAAAATTTGCAATTTGTCTTTTCAATTTCCTGATGGTTTCCTCTGAAGTACAAAACTTTTTATTTTTTTATTTTTTTATTTTTTTGAGATGGAGCCTCAAGCTCCCCCTGGGTAGAGTGTCGTGGCATTACAGCTCACAGCAACCTCCAACTCCTGGGCTCAAGCGAGTCTCTTGCCTCAGCCTCCCAAGTAGCTGGGACTACAGGTGCCCGCCACAACTCCTGGCCATTTTCTGGTTGCAGCCATCATTGTTGTTTGGCGGGCCCGGGCTGGGGATTCAAACCCACCACCTTAGGTGTATGTGGCTGGCGCCTTAGCCGCTTGAGCCACAGGCGCCGAGCCAAAACTTTTAAATTTTGATTAAATTCTATTTATTTTTTTTCTTTGGGTGCTAATGCTTTTGGTTCCCTGATCTATGAAATAATTGCCTAACCCCAAATCACAAAGATTTGCTCCCATGTTTTCTTCTCAGAGTTTATAGTTTTAGCCCTTGCACTTATGCCTACAATTCATTTTGATTAATTTTTGTGAGTGATGTGAGATGGGAGGAGTCCAACTTCATTATTTGCACGTGGATATCCAAAGTAAGTTGTCCCAGGATCATTTTTTGTAAAGATGATTCTTTCCCACTGAATCATCTTAGAACCTTATTGGAAGTCAGTTGATGAATACCTGTCAGGGTTTATTCCCCTACTCTCAGTCCTGCTCCAGTCCTCACACACACACTGTCTTGATTACTGCAACTTTGTTGTAAGTTTCGAATCATTTAGCTGCTTCCTACACTTTGAACCACTCTTTTTCCGTCTCCTCCATTTACCCTCAATTCCAGAGGTATTTGAGCTGTTAGGGGATTTTATCGTGTAAATTGGATTTCTTCTTGCATTGATAGTTTAAGATTCAACTTTCTTGTATCTGTAAAATCTTTGATCGCTTTTTCATCTCCTTTCAAGCTTCTAAGTTTTCACCGAGGTTGTTTTCTAATTCATGTTATTTTTATGTGTCTTGAAAAGGCAATAAAGATTCTGGAGGGAACAAAAGTAGTTAAATCTTTAATTTCCTAAATGTTTTAAACAAATGGCTTTTAATATCTTTTTCCTCCTGTTCCTACATTCAAGAAGGGCCATTGCCCAGTGAGTCTACGCCTTCACAGCCGGTGCTTTGCACTGCGTCCTTCCTGTTGCTGCCTTAATCCAGGTCGTCATCTCTCGGGAGACTATTTCAGAGAGGTTCCTGCCTTCAGTGTGCATGTTCTCTTCTACTCTTCTCCTGCCCTTCTTTTTTCCTTTCTTAATTTCTTCCTCCTTCCCTCCTTTCTATCACTATTGAGCAATAATAGTTCTGTCTATATTATCTTATGTTATTTTCTCTACCTAGAATTATCTTTTTACTATCAAAATTTCCCGTTCCTTCTGACTAACAAACTCACGTATGAAGATTCAGTTTTTGCAACTCTTCCCAGAAGCCTCTCCCGACTTTCCTCAGGGTAACCCAGAGCCGTCTGCCCCTGTGCATTTGATATCTTCTGGGGAGAAACCGACACATTTTACTTCACTCACTTACTTGCGTGTCTTTTTTCCATTTGGACTGCGGTCTCCTCCAGGGAAGGTGCTGTGTGTATCTCATGCATCTGTGAGCCTCCAGATTCAGTTTCAACACCTAACACAAAGTGAGTGCTCAATAAATATTTGTTGAATTATATACATTTTCCAAAACTTTGTTCCCGCTGAAATAATTTATGTATGGTCTGTAGAGTCTACTTTTGTTAACATGTTTTTACTTGTTCAGAACACTCGGGAGGCTATAGAGCTGTTGAATGTAATGATTGAGAGCGTGGATTTAGGAGCCTGACTGCCTTGGCCACTCTACGTGTGTAAACCTTTGCCACATTACCTAAATTAAAGTCCCTGTGTCTGAGTTTCTTCATATGTAAAATAGAAATAACAGTGGCTGTTTTGTAAGTGTTTTTTTGTGATGACGAATGAAATTGTAACTTACAAAAGAGCACAGAGAGAGTGCTTGGAATAGAAATTGATTAACTCACTGATATACATACTAGCTATTATTATTATATTCTCATTACTTCAGCTCATTTAAATGCTTTTCCGGTTAGCTGATCAGAGCCAGTCTTAAGAGAAAATGTAAGCTAAATGATCAAATAATGTTTACATCTCACCGAGACTCTGGGAGCAATTAGACTCCAATTGCTATTAGTTCATCCACTCCTGTTTTGAAATGTTTTTGTCTCGTTTTCCATATAGAAAAACAGTACTAGCCCAGATTTTGTTATTATTATTATTATTATTATTTTGCAGTTTTTGGCCGGGGCTGGGTTTGAACCCACGACCTCCAGAATATGGGGCTAGCACCCTCCTCCTTTGAGCCACAGGCACCGCCCCAGATTTTGTTAATTTTTTTCAGTCAAACAAGCACATTTGGTCAAAAGCTTCCCATTCTTCAAAAGATTAATAATGGGACATGATGAATTTTATGACTTTCCAAAGTATGAATGGTGAGAACATTTATTGATATGCTCATCAATTTATTGACCTATGCTGGGTTTGATCTAGTTCCAAGTGAAGAGTAAAAAATCAGCAGCCATCAGGAGCATCAAAGGAACAACTGATACAGGGGTATTTAGATTCCTTTTGCATCTCACTTGGGAAGATTCCAAGTTAGTGTCTGAGCTATACTTGTCTATCAGGGGTTGAATCAAAGTCTCACATTCACTTTGCAACACAATCGCTGGAACAGGACTCTGCACAGAGGCTTCCCAGGACGTGGAAGCAACACCTTTTATGAAAGTGTCACACATACTTACATGGACAAAAGCATCGCATGTCCAGTCAGCGGTGCTTATTAACATCACAAGGGCTTGGTTAGAGGGTGCAGAACAAGATGTAGTATTGAGTAGCACAGAGCAAGGCTGTAGTTAATAACAGTTTGTTGCGTATTTCAAAATCACGAGGAGAGTGGAATTGGAGTCTTCTTAACACAAAGAAATGATAACTCTTAGAGATGATGCATATCCCAGTGGTCCTATCTGGTCATTACACATTGGATGCTAATGCCAAAATATGTACCCCATAATTACAACTGTTTATCCATAAAAATTAAAAATAACCCATGTAAACTGGCTTAAGGATTCAGCAGTGCTCATCTTTTAAACATGATTTTTCTAATTTTGTAAAGAAAGGACAAAATCTTTGAATTCACACATACTTAAAAGACTGAGGTTAACTTGTCAGTGGCAGACTTGAGAGATGACAGCTAACGTCAAGGGATGGGTGATTTCCTGTCCAAATACCCACTTCTGTATTATTCTCAACCACCCCTGCCCAAACTGCTACTCGACCTATGAAACAAATCACACCATGAGCACAGATGACTCCAGACTTCAGGTCTGTAATCTGATCGTGGCCCTCGGCAACCAGAAATGAGTTTCTTTCTAATCAGCCTTCCATCAGTGCCCAGTCACGCATATAAAGGAGTTCGGGGTGGGAGGCTTTGCACTGCTATTCAGCACCAGGGCTGTGGACAGCAGACTCTCCGCCAGCTTTGCTGCTGCACCGCCAGTCCCCCTGTTGCAGAGAAGGGAAATTGCATCCGGATCCATGCAGCCGGCAATGATGATGTTTTCAAGTAAATACTGGGCAAGGAGAGGGTTTTCCCTGGACTCAGCGGTGCCTGAAGAGCATCAGCTGCTGGGCAGCGTCGCAGTGAGTATGAGCGCCCGCCCTCTGAGGTGTGTTTCCCTGGGTGCTGATCATCTTCTCTTCATAAGAACACCTGCTGTCGAGGAAGCACACACACCTCAGGGCCCTCCTCTTTTACCAGCTGTCTACCCTGCTTCCCTCCTGTCTGCCTCCTATCACTGTAAAGCAAAGCGGGGGTACCGATTGGTTCATGCTAAACTTTCTCTCCTCAATGTTTATAAGTAGAAAGTTATAATGCCTGAAGAAGTGCCTGAACATTGAGAATGAGAGGTTGGTAGGACACAGTGGTTCCTACATGTAACCTTAATACTTTGGAAGGCCAAGGTGAGAGAATTGCTTGGGGCCTGGAGATTGAGATCAGCTTGAGCAAGAGCAAGACCCCATCTCCACAACAACAACAAAAAAAAAAAAAAAAAGGAAAAAATAAAAAAGCATGTGGGTGAGGTGGTCCACACGCCTGTCGTCCCAGTTACCCAGAAAGCTGAGGCAGGAAGATCCGCTGAGCCCATGAGTTTGGGTGAGACTGCAGTGAGCTATGATGATACCACTGCACTCTTAAAACAGGAGAGACAGTGAGAGACAGAGAAATCAATGTCATAAATCCACAACCAAAAAAAAAAAAGTGTAGAGTCCTAACAGGCCATTTATTGAAAGAGAAGAGAAAGAAAGAGAAGAAATCTAAATCAAATGTCCACATTCCCAGAAAACCACTGTGTCTCCAGCGGCTCCTCCAGTCTGCTCCCAGTCCTTAGACACGGAATTACTATTTTCTGTTCTTGGCTAAAGGTACAGGTTGTGGAAAGGAACCATCAGGCTCTTCCCAAACTCTTTCCTGTGCTCCACATTACTCAATTATTTTTTCAGTTTAATTGGTGAATAATGAGAGTAATATGTACTTGTTTTAATATTTAAATAAATAAATTTTTAATGTTTAAAATATTTACAGAATAAAAAGGCAACAATTCACAGAGTTTTAGATCCCAATTTAAGGTAATAGTCATAGCATTTAACAAAACCAGTGACATTAAAATGTATTCACTTAAAGCAAATAAAGCTTGTTTTAAAAACTACAAAAATGTATTCAGGTCCCTAGTCATTAAAAGCATTAAATGGTATTTTGTTATTGTACTCTCTGTTTATCCACCAAGTCTAATTCAGTCTGTATCATAGAAGAATCTGTTCTAATCCTGTAGCTTCAAATATCGGCCACTGGGTTGCATCATACTGACATGTTACTACGGAAAGTGTTGAGAAGTAGGCACAGCAACCTGGGCAGCACCACTTAAGTCAATTTGCAAAAGTGAGGTCAAAACACAAATCGATTTTCTAACATTTAAATAGCATGAGTATTTGGATGAGATACTACATTGAAGAATTTTGAAGTCCTAATGAAGGAAAACAGAGAAAGCTCGGAGTTACGGTTAACGTATGACCCATTCATAGAGAAACTGCTGCTTAAGCATCTGAGATCTGTGTGTTTGAGGGTGAGGAAGAGGCAGATGTCGAGAGCACTAAGACATTGACACTTGGAATGACTAACCAGACTCTCAAATATCAATGTCTGTTTAAACTTTCCTCCCTCAAGTCATAAATAATAAGCTGTCCATTTCTACTATCTATAAGTCTAGCAAGCAAGGCAATACTAATGTGTGAAAATAAAGCCAGTGGAGAAATAGAGGAAGACAGTGGTAAATCACCATTCACCGGGTTCCACGCCAAACCTAAAGTTTTCAGTTTCATGAGAATGTAATCAGATTGGTGAAATTGTATTTCGTCACCATTTGTCAGGAAGATAGTCCTGTTTGTCTAACTCTGCTTTTGCATATAAAGAACACAAACCAGGCCATCATAATTTTGCACTATCACAAGAAAATTTCCAGCTTTTTTTATTTTGCATTTCTGACAATGTGAGCTCAGTTACTGGAATCTGTCATTTTTATCTTTAGCCAAAACAGGACTCAAAGTCCTCATTTTATCACATATTACAGGATCTTGAGTGGCTGATGAAGTGTTAATCTTGCAGTTTCTCAGATTCTACTGATTGTTCCTCCTGATGAGCTGGCCAGTTTCCTTCCTTTCCTTCCTTCCTTCCTTCCTTCCTTCCTTCCTTCCTTCCTTCCTTCCTTCCTTCCTTCCTTCCTTCTTTCCTTCCTGCCTGTCTTCCGTCCCTCCCTCTCTTCTCTCCCTCCTTCCCTTCCTCTTTTCCCCTTTTATTTGTAGCTGAATTTTAATAGTCATTTTTCAGATATTGTCTCTGACACAGGTGGCCTCAGCTGCACACACTCCTTGGTATTGAACTGCTGCAGGTAAATTCACATTGACAATTGACATGGACAATGTGGATCTAATTGCAGAAAGTTGGGTTATCAATTAATTTCTAGGTTTGCCCTGACATGTTTCAGAATGAGATGGATGTATTTTAAATACATTATGTAGTTCCCATATGATTCAACTAGGCTAAAATGTCAAATTTTGTGTTGTAAAATAAACCTAGAAATGTAGGAATTATTTATATACGATACCTTATACTTTGATGGTCATTTTTTTTTGTTGCCAGTAAAATGAAGCAACTCTGATCCTCTTTTACTATCAGCCACTAGACTATATCTAGGACCCCTGGAAAATAGAGTCCCGGAGTAAATTAGACCAATATTCATGATTGAAAGTTGCGAGTGCCATGGCACCCTCACCTTGAGTTTGTGTGATTGGTGGGGCTTCCAGCGTATAAACAGAATATCTGGGAGGAAATTCTAATTATGGGGGACTCTGGAATCCTAACTAATACACACATGTGTATCTGTGCTTGTGCCTTCCTGAAGCTAAATAAAGCTAACTCTGGCAAAAGCGACGACAAGAAAGGCAGCCAGGGGAGCAGCAGAGGCGAGGCCGCCGCTGAGAGCGGCAAGACGGCAGTTGTGTTCTCCTTGAAAAACGAAGTTGGCGGCTTGGTGAAGGCGCTGAGGCTCTTTCAGGTGAATACAAACTATCATTACATCATTTTAAAAACAACTGTGTGCCTGGTTGCAAGCCTGCTGTCTGCCACCCAACATTATTAGATCCATTTGTAGGTAAGGCACTAAAAGATTCAAAGGACCCAAACTTCCTGGGGCTTTCTTTACAAGAGGCGTTTGTCTGTCAAACAGGGAAACAAGACAATCTGCATGAACTATGATTTCTGCATTCCCAGTGAGCCTGTTAGGAACTCTGCAGACTGTCCCAGGTGAGGAAGCCAAATGTGAGCTTCCACACTGGAAATGCAGATGTGCGAGGAGCCCGATGGGGGGATCTTAACCATCATGAGCCTGCAGCTTGATTGGGTTCATTCAAATTTGATGCTGCCGATGTCCTAAGAGCACATTTGTTGCATAAAGTGAAATGCCTGAGTCCAGGCACTTGGTCCTCCCCGAGCTTCATTGTTTCATGAACGTAATGTGTCTTTTTGTAAAGACGAATCACTCTCCTTGTATATAAATTGTAGGGCTAGGTCTCCTCTCATCTTATAGAGATGCAGTATCATCTTCCCATCAATTCGTGGTTTGAACCCTCAAGAAAGATTCTGAATAGGGGTGAGGCTAGAAAAGCCCAGGAAAGCTGCTGCCTTCTTACCAGCTCACCTAAGGGATCCTCTACCCTCCAGCAAACACCTTCCCTGACAAATGGGTTTTGTCTGGGGGCGCTGGCTGTTGATGAACGCTGTGAGATAAGGAGCCTGGCCCTGCAGTTGCCTCCAGCTGCTGGTGCAGTGGAAAGATAGTTGGAATTGCAGTCAGGGGATTCAGAGGGCAATTGGCTTGGCTAATCACTAGCTGCTTCCTAGGTTCAATTTCTTCATTTGTAAAATAGCAATAATAATTCCTACCTAACAGGATTGTTGGGATGAAATAACGTGCAGGAAAGCACTTTGCAAAGCTCACAGATCTGAGGCTTTATTATGATGCCTCTGTGATGATCATAGAGAGGAATTAGCAGCCTGATTTGGCAGATATTTCCTCGTTCTCTTTTGACCTTGAAAAAAGAATCAGGCACCATAAACAGTGGTAATGGAAATCTGGGGAAATATTTTATACATAATTATGTCTAAGGCTGTATCCATACAGTGCCAAAGGCAGGCCAGTCCAATTAGACATCTGGGTGCAGTGGAAAAAATCCCTGGAGAAGGAGTTCGCAGCCCTGAATTTTCACTCTGCCATCAGCCAGTCACGAGGCCTTCCCTAAACCACTTAATCCATGTGGGCCTCAGTTCCCCTAAAACATCAGCTTTGCTTCAACCGAAGAAGTGATACAATGTATGTGCAATCTCTTACACCTTGAACTTAAGATTAATCTTACCATTATTATCAGCCAACTTAGAAAATATGGCATTATTGTAAAAGTTAATAAAAACAGAAATAGAACATTTTAATCCCATTCTGACACTGGAAACTACCTATCCTGTTTCTATGCTGAAAATTCTGAGATCACCCAGGATTGTATCAGAGCAATTGTGCTGGTTAACAGAGTGCACCAACCGGGATGGTGGGTGTGTGCAGTCATGGGGGTGGGTTGGGGTGGAGAGGAGAACTTAGTCTTCAGTTAAGTAAGGAGAAAGAGTACACCAGTGGGGAAACTCAAACTGATTTTTAAACATTAAATTACCGCCCTGCTTTGTGCTCCTTACTGTAAGACGTTTTACAATAGTGGCAGCAACACGTCAGAGGAAGAAGCTGGCCCAGAATAGTTGTCAAAAGGGAACAATTACTAAGAGTGCTGTTCTTTTATTTACCTTTCTCCCTTCCTTACTGTCCTCTGAGGAAGTCCTTTGTTTTCCTTTTGTCTTTGGAGATTCTCTCTTGACTTGCTTCCTTTTTTTCTCTATAATGTAGGCGATAGTTTAAATGTTTCCCAAACTTCCCAAACTTCAGTCATTTTTATACCACCTCCCCAATTTCTACCTACCATTTGTACTATTTACTTACTTACTGTTTTTGAGACAGGGTATTGCTCTGTTGCCCAGGCTGACCTTGAACTCCTGGGCTCAAGTGATTCTCCCACCTTGGCCTCCCAAGTAGCTGGGACTACAGGAGCCAGCACTCTACATGTGGCTCTGTACTTATTTTTATTTATTTTTATATTTATTTTTTTTTGAGACAAGTGTCTCAAGCTGTTGCCCTGGGTAGAGTGCTGTGGTGTCACAGCTCATGGCAACCTCAAACTCTTGGGCTTCAGCGATCCTCTTGCCTCAGCCTCCCAAGTAGCTGGTACAACAGGTGCCTGCCACAAAGCCCAGTATTTGTGGTGTTGTTGTTGTTGCAGTTGTCATTGTTGTTTTAGGTGGCCTGGGCCGGGTTTGAACCCACCACCATAGGTTTATGTGGCCAGTGCCCTGCCCATCTGTACTTACTTTTAAAAGATTACTTTTAAATTTCAGTTTATTTCAAAAGGAGAGTTTATATCAGGGGCTTGAGTTTTGTTATGTTTTTCAGAAACAAAACGAGACCATAAATCTGGACATTATACTCTAATATAGTAAATGAACTTTTTCGCAAACTCATTGTCATCACCTGTGGGATGTAGCTCACTCTGAGAAATGATGATGTCCGTAATTATAATGTATTTTATAGGGCCCTTTTATATGTCTTAAATACTGTCTCTTTTTAGAATGAGATAGTACAACCTACACAGAGAAATATAACTATATAGCGTTCCTATTATTAGAGATAATCATTGACAACATTTCCACATGTTAGGCCATCAAAGAGCAAGGAAACTCTTTCCCTCTTTTGTGGGCACTGGGTATCCTTTTGCTTACGAGTTGAACAAGAAAAGCTGGTGGCATTCCTTTCATTGTGCCCTGGAGGTGATTTAGGGATGTTGCTTATGTTTCCACAGGAGAAACACGTCAACATGGTTCATATTGAGTCTAGGAGATCCCGACGAAGGAGTTCTGAGGTCGAAATCTTCGTGGACTGTGAGTGCGGCAAAACAGAATTCACTGAGCTCATTCAGTTGCTGAAATTTCAAACCACAATTGTGACTCTGAATCCGCCGGAGACCATTTGGACAGAGGAAGAAGGTAAGGGTGGTCTTTGTCGGGTGATTTTACAATCTGACAAATGTTGGAAGAGTGAAAATGCAGTCTGTGAACCAATCTATCTGTTTCAACAGAGCTGGAGGATGTGCCCTGGTTCCCCCGGAAGATCTCTGAGTTAGACAGATGCTCTCACAGAGTTCTCATGTATGGTTCCGAGCTTGATGCCGACCACCCAGTAAGTGTCCAGTGACATCCATTCCGCACTTGCTCTCCCAGCTCTGCTCGTGTGCGGGCCGTGTGCCGCGTTCTGCGCTGTCGTGCTTCACTATAAACATTATTTATCGGCCCTCGCAGAGCGCAGACTTCCCTGTGACAAAGCTTTCCTGTACCCGTGTGTTGACTAGGAGCAGGTTAGAGGGATGGCATTTTCACATAGCACTTATTTCTAAAAGGGTTGGCTAGAGGAGGAGATTTTAAACCTTGGAGAATATTTCTGTGGAATTAGACAGCCTGAAATATACTTGCAGATGGTGACCCTTGGAAAACGATGAACTGAAATTGATCACACCTTTGGGAAAGTAGGGAGGACTAGGCATTATGGGGCTCAGTGAGAGAATAAAATTCTTCCTACTATTTTCCTTGACTCGAGGTAGTTAGGAGCAGAGTAATGTGGTTGACCTCGGTCTCCATGGAAAGGCAGGGGGTTTAGAATAAGGCTGTGATGGAAGATGTACCTCTTCCCACGTCTACCCTGAATCTACCACATTCTCTCCTCTACTCTGATCAAAACGACCATCTTTGAAGAAATATGATACTTGGGTAAGCATTTCCCTCTATTCTCCTCTTCTTCCCTTTACATCAGTTTTTATTTAACACAAGAGACCTGGAACTTCTTTATGGTCAGAGTGAAGCACGCTAATAGCCTGGGAGAGGTGAGCAGTGCACCATCCATTACAGACGTTCCTTCCTCTTCAGGGGCCCCTTGTCTGAAAAGGGCTGGACAAAAGAGTTAAACCCGCACAGACCAGTAGTACTTACAGGGAGCCTCTGTGGTCTGGGGGGAATAGTTTACAGGTATTCTTCCTGTTGGAATGTAGGGAATCTGGGAACCTGACACAGGACCGTGCTGTGTGTGCGGCTCTCCGGGTGTCACCCGGATTCGCAGCGTCAGCATCATCTGGGGACTTATTTGAACAAGCCCACACTTCCATTTGAGAACACTTGTTTTAAAGGAAACTATGATAACTTTAACACCAGGAGAATTTTCAATAGAACCAGTAATTTGGCATAATATACCCATTCAGACCAATTCAAATATACCATTCAAACAAATGGTTGAACAGATGTCATTCACCACATTATTTTCAAAAAGCTGAATTCACTCAAAGACAATGTGTTACATTTGCCAGGATAGCCTAAATTTCAGAATAGTTTCTAGTAACTCACACGATAGTCTCCTCGAACATTAGAGAAATGTTGAAAAATGCTTTTAATAATCATCCATTGTTCTCTTCCCCTTTTCCCAACCTCAGAGAAGTTAGAACTGGCCCAGAAGCCTGATATAAGAGCTTGGTAGCACCAGGACTGCACTGACACCAGCCCTCAACTTGCAGAATGACCTTGGTTAAGTCCCTCTACCGCCCACACCTCACGTTTTTTATGGAAAGGGAGAGATAAAATTGCTATTGACCTCAAAGGAGTGTTTGAAAAGCCTAGGTAATAAAACAACTGGAAGGCATTTTGGCCAGAATAAATGCTTAATTCCAGTAATGGAAATGCTGTATTAAATCATCCAGATCGGTGCCTGGATAGTAAGGGATTTTTTGATAACCTCAGATACCCTAATCTCCCTTTAGTCTAGTTTGAAAATTACTCAGCCTGGAGAAAGGAGTTCAGCCATTTTAACGGAACAATCGCAAGAAGCACTGACCTTGCAGAGGCAAAGTTTATTCCAGCAAGCGTGGATTTTCCTGGGCTTGGTTTTATTCCATTACTCCTGATTATACCCCATCATGATACCGTCTCTTATTTTCTGCGCAGACACTTGAAATCATTGCAAGTACTTAACAATCCCTTCTTGTCATTTTTAAACCACATGTACTTCTTTCCTAAGCATACCAAATGTTCAGTATGCAAAATTTGATATTGGTAAATTGGTGTTTTGTAAGCTATTATTTGATAAGTATGGGGAAAAAGTTGTTCAAGCACTTTTATGCCTGGGAATAATCCCAATTCTGAGACAGACTCAGGAACCCTTTTTGATAGTTCAGAAGGGTCTTGGAATTTAAGGCTCCCTGGAAAGGGTTAAATATCTAACCAGTGCCTCTTAAACTTTAATGGAACAACAAACAACCTTTGAAATCTTTTTAAAAAGCAGATAATGAGGCCCTCCCCTGTAATCCCAGCACTCTGGAATGCCCACAAGGGTGGATTGCCTGAGCTCATGAGTTCGAGACCAGCCTGAGCCAGACTGAGAACCCCACCCCCCCCACCCTACCCCCGTCTCTAAAAATAGCCCGGGCATTGTGGTGGGCCCCTGTAGTCCCAGCTACTTGGGAGGCTGAGGCAAGAGAATGCTTGAGCCTAAGGGTCTGAGGTTGCTGTGAACTATGACACCATGGCACTCAACCCAGGGTGACAAAGCGAGACTCTGTCTCAAAAAAAATAAAGAATGAAGATGATTCTGTAGGACTGGGGGTTCTGCATTGCCAGTACACTCCCAGTTGGCGCTTACAACAGGGGAGGGGCTGGTGACCACACTTTGAGTAGTTAGCATCTAGCCTGGGAGCCTGTTCAAAGTGTGGGCCAAGGTCCACTGATAAGGTGGGTGCTTGTTATGAGTAAAAATGTCTTATCTTGAGGCTCATCTGAGGCCCACTGAATCAGAACTTGAAGCGATGGAACCAAGAATTGGCATTTGAAGGGATCTGCAGGAGATTCTGATGAGCTCTAAAGCTCGGGAACTAATGTCCTCCCTTGCTGATTCTCAGGCCTAGTTTCTCATTTAAATCACCTGTGTAGAATTAAAAAGCAATTCTTATGCTAGGGCCTCACCATGGAGAGCTCAAATCAGAACCTCTGGGAATGTGGCCAGATTGGATGGCATAGTAAAGCTCCCCAGGTGATTTCAGTATTCCACCAGGGCCATGCTATTTGGAATAGCTACTTGAGTGTCTGTGTAAATTTAGCTGAGTCCTTCAGTTTCTTTTGATTTAAATTGGGGGTGGGGGAAAGGTGGGTTTGTGCTCTGTGGGTGTTATCTACAGTTGCTAATTTAGCAAATAAATCTATAGACTGCCCAGTTATATTTGACTTTCCACTAAGCAAAAATGACTTTCAGTGTAAGTATGTCCCAAGGTTTTGCATGGGACATACTTATACTAAAAATGTTTTTTTCCCCACTGTTGATCAGAAATTGAGATTTAACTGGTGACCTTCTGCCCAGTCTCAGTGCAGAAGGACAGGGCCAGGGAACGCCGTTTCTCTGCCGTTGCTGTTGCATCCCTGTCTCACTTGGCCAGGCCTGGTGGTGCTGGCTGGCCCACAGCGTCTGCGTGATCACGGCCACACCAAGCTAATGAGGCGTGATGAGCAGCTCGCTCTCGCAGCTGTGGAGAGGTGCAGGTGTTTGCTGAGGAGCGAGCTGAGATTCTTCAGGAGGATCACGGTGCTGTTACCATGGTGTCCGGGCTGGCGGGAACCCGGAGCAGATGCTGTGCTTTTCACGGGGCGCTCTCCCTTTTGTCGTGTCCTGCTTTCTTGTTGAATAATAAAGGTGCTTGGCGCTCTTCAGTTTTGCCATCTCAGACAGCCTGGTTTTACCAGTGAGTGTTGGAACGTGTACTTTCTTTTATGACTGTGTTTAACCTCTATAGCAAGGGACCCCTTGTCAGGTCACAAGCTGATTTGTGAATGTGGTAACTCTGGTCACCAAATTGTGTCAAACTTCAAAGCCAGTTAAAAAACTCCCAATTGGCAGTGTAAGAAAGTGCTAGGTTCAGGGTCCAAGGCTACTTGGTTTCCGCGGGGTGTTTGGATGGTCTCAGTATTTCTCTCCCCACCCCCCCACTGTTAGTAACTGTCTGTCACTCCTGAAGGAAAGGTGCCTCGAGAGGGGAGGCTTCATTTCTGCCGAGCGGGCATGCCGTTCTCTGCCAGCCAGACAAGAGAATGGGGTGATTTTCTGGCGAGTTTGAGGTTCCTCTCGAACAGCCCACCTTCCAGAAATATCTCAGGTGCAGCAGAGATCTCTGTGGGCCCGCACTGGCCTTTCCCCTCAGCCCTGTGGCTTGCCTCCTGCTGGCCGGGTTCAGTGGCCTCCGCTTTGCTTCCTGGTCATCCTGGGGGCCAGGCGTACAGGGGAGAAGGTAAATTGAAAACAGTTTCTTCTGGGCTTCCAGCAGCTTGAAGAAACAACCCTGGAAAGAACTGATTGTCTGAAGGAATCTAAAGGAAAGGAAAATGCAAAGTCTGTTGAGGAGAGGAGAGATTTTTGAATAAAGCAGAAAGTCCTCTCAGCAGGATTCCCTGTGACTAAAACTCACAGACATGATGTTTAATTTCCCAAGTGGATGGTGAAGTGAAATCATGAAGTTGGCTAAGAATGATTTGAATTACAGGAATTACTTGGAATGGCTTGGTGCTAAGCTGCTATCTTGTGCATAATCTCTTAAAATCAATTTTGCATTCTGTGACTAGTAATCATAAAATACAGCAAAACCTCTTTAATTTATACTAATTTTGGATTGTGATGATTATTCGGAATGATAGAATTTTTTAATCTTATATATTATTATTATTATTTGTAGAGATGGTAGGGGGGGTCTTACTATTGTCCAGTCTTGATCTTGAACTCCTGGGAGCTCAATTGAGCCCAATTGATGGTCCCACTCCAGGCTCCCAAAGTGCTAGGGGTTATAGGCAGGAGCCACCGCTCCTGGTCAGAATTTTTCATAAATGTTAGATTTATTAGTTATTTATACAAACAATTAAAATTACCTTAACTTACTGAACAAACATATTAAAAGAGTCCATTTTAATAAATACATCAATATTAACTTGTGATTAAGATCAATTACATGCAAGTAAAACTTGAAAACCAAAAGATATGGTTCAAAATATCAATGTGTTTAACTAAGCCATTCTACTTACGTGGTGGAAAGGTGAACTTCAGCCTGGATTCCCACACATCCTGAATCAGTATAACCCAATTTAAGGAGGTTTTACTGTAAGAGCAATTTGCTTCTGCCTGTGTCATCAAGATGATCATCAAAGGGTAAAATTCACGTTTGTGTGAGATTTGGGAACACTCAAAAAACACCTCAGTGGTTTTCTTTTAGCCTTTCTACAGCTAATTTTCCCAGCACTTTGTAAGATAACATCATCTCTTTTGTGTTTAAGGGATTTAAGGACAATGTCTATCGGCAGAGAAGAAAGTATTTTGTGGATGTGGCCATGAGTTATAAATAGTAAGTACTTGCATTGCTCTTTCCTGGCACTGCTAGTTGGGGAAACACACGCTGTGTCAAACAGACCTGTCACCTCTTCTCTTTACCTTTTGCAAGAAGCAAATGTGAACGATTTTAAACACTCAACCAACTCTATAGGCTTTAAACGCCAACACGGATGTCTGGCATCTGGGGGTAATTGTAAGATAATGAGCCCTGTGGATCACATGCCAAATGCTGCATTGATACCATTGTGTCCTCAACTCCGCTAAGGCAAGGAACCATGTGGTATGGTCTGCAGGGCCTGGAAACTGTGTCTGAGTTTTATTTTTGACATGACTTTTCAGTAAGTCCTTTCAACATCTAGCTTCTCTAATGAAGGTAGAGGATGCAGCGAGAATGGTCAGAGGGCTTGTTGAAGCAGCTGTTATAGACAAGACATGAGTTTGCTTTCCATGGTCAGGAAAACTTCCTGGAAAAGTTTCATATGCAGCCCCTGGTCAGGGTGGGTTGAAAGTGGAGAATCTCACTTTCTGGGGTGAGGACTGTCTATGACGTTAAGAGGTAATGCCAGGGTGCGTTTGTGATTGGCAGCAATGCAGGGTGTGTAGGAAGACACTGTGCATGCCAGGCTGCTGTTGCTCTGCCCACACTAGTGTGACTTAGAGACACCCTCGGTGCTCCCCTTCCTTTGTCTGCACATGAGCAGGGGCAGGGGTGTCCAACCTTTTGGCTTGGCCAAAAGGATTTACAGAATGTAAATCCAAACAAAATATAACGAGGGGAAAGATTCTTTTTAACTCACATTGAAACTAGGTAAGACACTCGACTGTCCTGAGAGGCAAATTTGTTATTAGTAAAAAAAAAAAAAATATATATATATATATATATATATATATATATATATATGTGTGTGTGTGTGTGTGTGTGTGCGCGCGTGTATGAGGGCATTCTGTTGTTATAGAAAGCATCAGAGTTGGCCTGCTTACTTACTTTTCTTCTTTCCTTTTCCTTCCTTTATATCTATCTCTCTCTTTCTTTCTTTTTCTCTCTTTCCCTTTTTTCCCCTCTCCTTCATTCTCTTCCTCCCTCCCTCCCCCCTTTTTTTTAAGGCGTATGAGACACAGGTGCTTAGGGCTGAGTGTGAGGAGTCTTCACCCAGCTTTCACTGGGTCAACTGGTCCTCATCTCTGGCTTCCTGTGTCACTTTAGCACTGGTCCCTTTATTCTCCCAAGCCCCAGGCACCCGGCTTCCTTTCTCTGCCATTATGAAGACCGTGTTCTTAGAAACCAGGACTGTGTAGGTTGCGCTTTCCCATACGGGTCTGCTTTATTCTCACCTTCCCTGTTCTAAGTGGCTTCTCATCCCCTCCTGTGATTATCTGACCCTCATGATGTCTGTGTGCACGTGGCTTGCCCTGGCCTGAGCCCAACCTCGCAGCCCCTTTTACCCTCAGCGCCTTTACTCACTAGCTCTGTCTCCCTATGTTTCCCAGTTAAATTGCTAAGAGAGGACCCTGATGGTCTGAACTCACTTTTCATGTCAGGCCCTGATAAGTGATTGGACTCAGGCCCCTCAGAGCAGGTGTGGGCAGGGCAGTCCTTTGGGGACGACTTGTCTAGGACATGGTAGAAGTCCGTGCCTGGCAGAGCCTTTCCCCTTAGATACAGGAGAGAGCTAATGATGCGTTTTGTACATAGATGCTGTGTGTAATATGTATGTGTGTGTGTGCCACATATAGGGGGTGTCCTGAAAGTTGCCCCTCAGGTAACATACCTAGGGAAAATGGGAAATTGTGGCTGAATGTACCTTTATTTACAACATATTTATTATAAAATTTTTTGTTGTTGCTACTATTGTTTAGCAGGTCCAGGCTGGGTTCAAACCTGGCAGCCCCGGTGCTCGGGGCTGGCGCCCTAACCATTGAGCCACAGGCGCCAGTCTCATTACAAAATTCTGCAAAGATGTAGCTAGCACATAGATAGTATTTTGGAAATATTTTGTAAAATTTTGTTATGAATATGTTGTAAATTAGGGTAAATTTAGCTACAATTTCCCAGTTTCCGTATATACTTGTATGGCAACTTTATATGTGACCTTTGGACCACAGGACACGCACATGCGCTCACATGCATGATTTTGACATAAACTTGCGTTAGCGTGATGACTAAGGGCCAGCTCAAACGTTACTTGTGTCTTATTGGTAGAGTCCAGACACTGGACAGGGGCAAGCTGGCGCTGTGGTGCCACTGCTAGAATGGGCTCATAGGTGACATCCAGGTTCAAGGGGCTTGGAAACGCAGAGTCCTTGATTTGAAGAAAACGTTTATATGGAAGGAAAGGGAAAGAGCATATAGTCACACGGTGGAGGGCAAAGTTCTCAGGATGTTAACAGGAGTTGACATTTGCCACCTATGCATAGCTAAGGAGTGAAATTAAGGTGTCATGATATGGGGGAAAAAAGTAAAAAGTGGAGGTTAGGACTGGTGGGGGTCTGAGATGAAGGAGCCAGGCCATTCCGGGGTCTGGTTTCAGTTTGGAGGGCTGGAGATGCTCAGTCCCAAGGGTAGTAGTTTTCAACCTTTTTTATCTCATGACACACTTGAACCTATAGTTGAACTTAAATTATGTAGATAAAACAAAAAGAGTAAAAATAAGAATATACTTACTCTGCTTTGAAACTTGTTTCAAAAATAATGATCTTTAAAAATTTTTGTGGCACACCTAACATCCTCTCAGGGCACATTAGTTGAAAATCACTGCTGGAGGAGGTTGGCTCTTGGTAACTGAGTGTTCACAGGCAAAGGAAAGCAGAGAATGGCCGCCTCATCATTCTGCCGGCAGAAACAACTCTCACAGAACCCCCTGCTGTCATGATAGCAGAGGAGGCCCAATTATAACCTGAAGGTTACTTGATGGATGTGGAGTCAGACCGAGGATGTTGACCTAAGACAATTTGGAATCCAGCAGATCATAACCCTCTCCCCGGACAGTGCTGAGCACACACTGACCAGGCAGAATAACAGAGGGCCCAGAAACCTTGCCCTGGACTCAGACGACCCTGTCCCAGGACCGGCCCTGCTGCTTCCCGACTGGGAGCTCAGCCTCCTGTGCC
This sequence comes from Galago senegalensis, assembly GCA_963575145.1. NCBI lineage: Eukaryota > Metazoa > Chordata > Mammalia > Primates > Galagidae > Galago > Galago senegalensis. The sequence goes on from CAUYTI010027036.1 coordinate 29,952, forward strand.
TTTGCTTCTTCATCTGTGAAGTGTGTCTACAAACAGGGCCCATCTCACAGGGTGTAGCGAGGGTTAGCTGTGCCTAGTACAGTGCCTGGCACGTGACCAGTGATGAGCCCCTCATTCTGACAGCTCCACCACCCTTCTTGTAGGCTGATCTCCCAAGAACTATGGTTTTCTTCTTTAGGGATGCTAATTCCATTGTTTCTGCCACCATCTTAATAATGTGGCTGAAATGTCCCTACAGGTTGTCCTTGGAAGAAACTTGAGTTTCTCACTGAAGGACTGTGGCATCTGTGGATGCTTTTTGTGCTGGCCAACACAGCTCTTTACGGAGAGATTTCATAAAAAAGTAATCGTATTCCCATTTGTGTGTGTGTGTGTGTGTGTGTATAGCTGTGAAAATATGGATAGCAGATCACCAGTTGCTGTGGGCACTTCTTGTGAATGAAAGAAGTGAAGAAGATGCCAGAAAAACACAAACCCAGCAAGTGTAGAAAGCAGAGAGCAAAGGATCTGTCTCCAACACCACTTATGCTGTCACTGCTGAAGGCTGAGTATGGGTTTGAAGATGAATGAGGGCTGGGGTGTGTGTGTGTGTGAACATGTGCAAACGTGTTCTTGCAAGCTCACTTTTGGACTTGTGTACCTGCTGTTGTGCCAGTGGGGAAGGGGCCACAGACACTGACAAATTCCAAATGGGCCTGGGCTGTTGTCCCTAGGTTGCTGTGCAGCAAGATGAGATTTCCTTTGGTTTATAGAAAATGAAGATGCAATTTTTAATTGGCATATAACAGAACCTCCATAGTTGACCAGCTCTATACACTGACCACCTTCTTAAGTTGACCTAATTTTCTTTTTTTTTTTTTATTGAATGTTAACTATGTACATTAATGCACTTCTGGGGTACAGTGTGAGTTGACCTAATTTTCAAGGGCTGGATGTGCACCCCTAGGCCACTAGTACAGAAGGCCTAGTTCCTTATGTTGACCACCTCTTGTGTATTGACCAATTTGTTACAATCTGTTGGGTGGTCAACTTAGAGGGGTTCTACTGTAGGTATTTTTCTAGTGCTGATGGCTTTCTGAATATGCAAAGGAGAAAGTTGTCAATGCCATAATTACTTAAAATAATCACCTATAAGTGTTTTACCACTTGGTTTCCCAAACCAAACCTTAGCATTTGGTCTGAGGATAAGATTATTTGAGATTTAGGTAGTCTTGAAAAATCCAGCATATGAGACTCCTTGCAAATAAAATTTGGTGATAAATTTGGGAACCATTCTGTCGGGGAGAACAATTCAGTCCCCTGATGATAATTAAAGCTTTCTGGACACTGAGGAGAAGTCAATTGTATGGTTATAAATATAAAAAAAGATAAAGCACAGATATTTTTGGGTTGTAGTAGGATTGGCAGGGTGTAGTTTGAGGGTGTCTAAAGGTAAGGAGAAAGAAAAGAAATGAAACACAGAATAATCTATATTGAAACCACAACCGCAATAATCTCTACTGAAGCCCTCTGGGGGATTCATGTTGAATACTGTATTTTCTGTGATAGTCTTGAAAGGATAAAGCAGAGGGGGAAGAATAAACACAAGCAGAGAAAAATGAAAAAATTCCACTCTATGATGAAAAAACAGCAGGCCCAAAAGTCTGTATTACCATGAACCCGAAAGAGGAAAGGGAGGAGGAAAGCACCAGCACGCTGAGAACTGCCAGTAGATGCCACTCAGGAGAGTTGCTGATTGACAGCGCTGCCAAGAAGCATGATTGATTATCCCGAGGCCGACCACCCCCCCCAACCCCACCCCACAGAGAGGCGAATGCTCAGTGGCAGGAGTGTCGGAGTAATAGCAGAGGAAACATTCATTAGTGCAAACATCATTCTTCCTAGAAGACCTGAGAATGAACGCCCAGGATCAAGAGGGCACCAGTTCTAAAATCACGTACGTGAGACTGTCTGCCATGCAGATCACACCTGGTCCTCCCTTAACCAAACACGTAGCAGATAAAAGAGTGCTCATGACTAGATAATGTGATGTACAGGTGGGCTTGCAGTTCAGAGGAAATGGAAGTGTGTGGGGCACTGGCTTGCGGAAGAAGAGGAGGTTATGACTGCAGTGTTGTAGCTGTTAGGTCTGCCTGGAACCATCCAGCTCCCTGTCTCTGGCACCTACATACTTCAACCTTGCCATTACCTTGGTTGCATTTTGCTATTATTGTATTATTAGGGGAAAAATCAGTAATACATCTTTTTTCCCAATTGACTAGAAATAAACATATTTTTCTTTGGGGGCTATTATAATGATTATTCCTCAACAACATGCATGCATATTTAATTTAATTATATTTTTGGTGGCGGTGGTGGAAGTTATTTCAATTCATTTTAGAAAAAGGCCCTGAGTTCTGACTTTAATTATGCCACTCTTGTTCGCTTAAATTGATCTGAACATTACGGTGATTGTGTTTTGCTATGAATGCACTTCCTTGTGCTTGAAAGAACACAGCACATGAACCTCCTGTTCTTCTCATGGGGCTGCTTCCTCTTTGATTGATTGAAGTTTTTGTCCATGGAATCTGAAAGGTAAGTGGGTAAATGGCAAATGTCAATAGGTAAAGTAAACAAGAGATTTTCAACCTGTCAGAATTTGTGACCTAAATTAGAGTTGGAAAATTCCCTAATTTGCCAAGACAAACTCATTTGATTTTAAATTCAGGCATCCAAATGGTTCCTTAACATCACTCAGCCTCTGTTTTCTCCTCTGAAGGTGGAGATAAAAATACCTCCTCTAGGCTCTTGTAGGAGTATTTTAAAGACTAAATGAAATAATGGTGGCATTGCTATACAATGTACCTTCTTCTCTTCATCACACAATAGCCAAAGCATCTAGACTGAGGGGTGAGCTTTGCTCATGCCTCAGGTTGGAAGGCCGTGGTGGCTTCCCCTATCACCTCTGTAGATTTTATTTATTTACTTATTTTTTATTGCCTCTGTAGATTGAGAGGCAGAGTGAGGTGGAGCCTCACTGCCTGGGCTGTGGCCCAGCTTTTCCATGTACCAGTTGACTGATCTGGACACATTATTTAAATCTCCTATAGCTCAATTTCCTTGTCTATGAAATGGAGATAACTCTACTTCTACTTCACAGGATTGTTATGTCAATTAAGTGAGCTAATATAGGAAATAAACTTAGAGTACTATATAAGAAGTACTTCATACATTTTTTTGAGTTACTGTAGAGTGCCACGGTCTCATCATAACTCGCAGCAACCTCAAACTCTTGAGCTCAAGTGATCCTCCTGCCTCACACTCCCGAGTGGCTGGGACTACAGGCATCTGCCACAATGCCCGGCTTCTTTTTATATTTTTAGTAGATACTGCGGGGGTCTCACTCTTGCTCAGCCTGGTCTTGAACTCTCGACTCCTGAGTTCAACCTGTCCTGAGCCTCCCAGAGTGTAGGATCACAGGCTGAGCCAGGGCCCGGCCTGCTGCTGGGTGGTCTGGAGCAGTCTCTCAGGAGGCACAGCAGTAGCTGGAGAAGCCATCACCTGAAGGATTGATGGGGCTGACGGGGCTGGTGGACCTGCTTATAATCTGGTCATTCACAGGGCTACGGTCAAGAGGCCCCGGTCTCTGGTACCGTGGCCTCTTCACTGGGTAAGCCGGAGTATCACCAAGACATTGAGGCTGGCTGCCACCAAATCAAGCGATCCAGGAGAGAGCCAGGCAGAAATGATAATGCCTTTTATAACCTGGCCTTGGAAGTGACATACTGTCACTCTTGCTGTGTTCCGTTGGTGTCATGGACCAACCCTGACACCACGCAGGCGGGGTCTGCACGTGGACGTGAATCCAGGAGGCAGGGGTCCCTGGGACAGGCCGGAGGCTGGCTGCTCCTGCTGACCGCCCGTTCCTTTCTTCCCGGAGCCTCTCCACTGCTCTGTCGGCAGGGGCGCTAGCGAGCTGTCTGCGGAGCCGAGCCCGGTGACAGCGGAGGTCGCGAGGTGCTGGGAACACGCGCGGGTCCCAGAAGCTTTCCAGCTAGATATCGCTAGGTTTCAAGTCCTACTCCACAAATTCCAAGCTCTATGGAGAGAGGCAGTGACCTAGACTCTGCCTCTCGGTGCCCGGTCTTGTCAGGAGCACAGCGCGGTCTCTCCCTTGCGTGGCTGGAAGGATTGGCTCTGGCACCGCCAGGGTTCAGAGTGCGGACTAGCCCGAGCCAAGGCTCAATCTGTGCTCGGCCTGGTTATTATGAGCGTATGTCAAGTAGCCAACAGTTCTTCATTTACGTGTATTTATTTGTTCAGCTTGTTTAAAATGAGGAAAGAATCTTAAGGAATGATTAGATTAAGGAATTTCAGGCTCTGTGGTAGGCTAGGTTATAGGAATGTTTAAAAAATGTGCATGTGTGCGAAGGGACACCTTTGCTTTTCTGGGAATCACGCACATCGCTTGCTTCTTCAACCTGAAAAATCGCCCCTCTCACAAGCCTTCCCTGGCCAGTGGGCGCCGGCCAGGGCAAGTTGGAGGATGCAGCTTGGGACTGGGTGACAGTGGCCGAAGTGTTCATTATCTGTTGACCTCTCAGCTCACACTTCCCGGTGGTTGATGGTTTTCTTTCTTGGATTTGTCCTTGTCCTGGGCTCTATATTGAACATGTCACTTGCGTTCTGTCACTTAACCTCACAATGACCCTCTGAAGGTAGATGTCATTAGGGTACACATTTTGAAGAGGAGGAAACTGAGGTTCAGAAACACTGAGACTCTAAAGGTGACACATGATTGTGTCACCTGCATAAAAACAAGGTGTTGATGCTTTAATTCCTCTGAAATAGAGCCATAAATGGAAGAGTGGAACTGAAATAAGTTTCAGAATAAGTTCACTTTTAGAAGATTCCAGAATGCCTCCCTTATAGTGTAAACGTCTTTCTTTGCTCAAAAGTCCACGCCCCGCCCTTTTACAAGTAGTTCCAGCAACTTCCATTTGACATAGGTGATTTAATATATAAGTTGAAAATGGCAACTTGATAGAATTAAGTGACTTGGCATTTTAAAAAGTTATTCTTCTCCATGCCTGTAACCCCAGCACTCCAGGAGGCCGAGGCAGATGGATGCTTGAGCTCAGGAGTTAGAGACCAGCCAGAGCAAGAGCGAGACCTCATCTCTGCTAAAAATAGGAACACTAGCTGGTTGTGGAGGCAGGCACCTGTAGTTCTAGCTACTTGGGAGGCTGGGGTAGGAGCATTGCTCAAGCCCAATGGTTTGGAGTTGCTGTGAGCTATGATGCCACAGCCCTCTACCCAGGGCGACAGAGTGAGACTGTCTCAAAAAACAAAAAGTTATTCTTCTCTTTATGAATGAATGAATATATGTATTTATATATATTTGAAATGCACAGTTCTTGTAAGTATTTAAGACTTACGGAGTTAGTACTCAAGCCCTATGTGACTTCAGGGCTATGCTGTCTCTCACAGGCAGCTGGGGCATGGTGGAGCCAAGTTCCAGCCCCATGTGGTAATTTTTGTTTCTCTTCCAGGCTCTGTGCCCTTCTCCTCCTACCCAAAGTCTGACCCTCATGGGTTATTGAATGAACAGAAATAAACACAGCTGGGCTGAGGCTTGAAAATCAATTGCTAGGGAGTTATCACTTTGGTTTTTACTAGTTGCTAGCCTATTTATTTCTTGATTTTTTGATTTATAAAATTGTACCTTTTGTGATTAATTTGCTGTGAGTGTATGTATGCAACTAGACAGAGACCCTGAAACAAAACAGCCCCAAATGGGGACTAGCATATTTGAAAAGTGCAATCAGCAGCTCAGCAGGCACATTGGATTTGGGTGAGCTTGTGAAAATTCCACGCAGCTCTATCAGAGAGAGAGAATTTTCTTTTTTAACAGAGTGGTGTTGATTCTAACCTCCATCAAAGCATATATATATATATATATATATATATATATATATGTATTTTTTTTTTGCCACCTTAGTTTCCCCACTCTCATTCCCAAATACATCATGGTGTCAAAATGAAGCCCTCTGGGGTTGAGACTTGGTAATATGCTATGCATTTTAAGATGTTTGAATACATAGATATATATGGAATATGCCTTGGAAAGGGCATATTGGATTTCCATGGCAGCATCTCACTTCTCAGGGGGTCTTTTCAGTTTTCTCTTTCACTAGATGACTCAGCAGGAGTCAGCCGTAGGTTTACAAAGAAAAGGAAGGAGACAGATGAGCAGACAGGGTAGGCTGCAGACCTCGGGTGGAACTTTTGCTACCCTGCCTCTCACTTCCTGGTGTTTGGCACTGTGTGTATTGGGGGTTCTCCTACTTACAGGGAGCTGTGATAATTTAGCTTCGAGTTTGAGCTGGAGGATTCCTGACTTTGAGTTTTTCCTCGGAGGTGTTTGTAATTATTGCAACTTGCCGAAAAATAACCGGGGTGACTCTACCTCTCCACCTTTCCAGAAATTTCCATTGACCTTAGCATTTCTCATTTCATGCGAGAGGAGGCATGATTTATGATCTGGCTTGGTTTCGTAATGCAGCTCAAAGGAGTACATTACTAATAGGAGTCGTGAGTGCCAGGTTACCTGTTTTTAGATAGACAAATCTTAATTGGAAACATAATAAATAGGAGGTGGAGAAAGAATGGAAGATTGTGCTTTCTTAACAAGGAAAAAACTGAAATGGGAATTGCGAGCTTTTATCTTTAATGATGTTTTTCTTGTCTGTTTTGTTGGCAGACAGTCACTTGGACAAATTGTGGGCTCTACTGGGATGTGGGACCACACTACAATTTTTTTTCCGTCTCTGCCTTTTTCAGAAGAGGCAACTTAGAAGGCAAATATGTTTTCTCCTTGACTGAGCTAATTTTATCCCATTCCATTATCCTCCATTGATTTGCTTTCCCAGGTTTTGAATGAAACTGGGATAGATGCGGCTGTTTGGGTACTTTGCAACTCCTGCATAAACACCAGTGGTTGATGCCCTCATTTCTCTGAAATGGAGCGGTAAATTGAAAAGTAGAACAAAACCAAATCTGTGCAGCAGTGGGGTCATTTCCCAGATGACTGGAATAGTTTCTGAGGAAGGTCACATTAGGGGTTTTAACATAGCCTTCTTAGAGAATTCAAATATCTTTCTCTGTCCTAGAGGCCACACCCTTTCTTTTCTTTCCTTCCTTTTCTTCCAGAAATTTCCATTTAACATATAAGTTGAAAATAAGAGCAACAGAATTAAATAACTTGGATTTTTAAAGAGTTATTCTGTTCTTTACAGAATTCTCAGCGTATTTGAAACACACAGTTCTGGTAAGTATTTAAAAGACTTGGGACTTTATGGGAGAATCATTGTCATGCCACATGTTTCTCTCTACCTGAAGTGCCACTCGATGGCTGAAGGGAAGGGAGCTTGAGAGTTGCAAAGAAAGACAGAAGGGAAAATCAATTCAGAACAGGTTTCTTTTTTTCATTTTGGGGCTTGGTGGGTTTTTTAGATGTGTGTGAATGGCTCAGTGGGATGTTGTGTGATTTAGCGTGGCTCCCCTGGCTGCGGAGAACATTAACGCAGTGTGGCCCTGTATCACTTACTGACAAGGACAGCAGTTGCACCGAATTCTGACGTGTTCGTAGGGAAAGAAGAGGATATTTTTACTTTAAAATGATTTTCATGAGCATGAAGGATTCAAATGACTTCCACAAGTCTTGTCTGAGAGGTGAATGGATTTATATGGAACAGTGCTATTTGGTCACCTCACTATTCCCAGCCCTGCAGGGAAGTGATGACATTGTACTCATTTCTGTACATCTGGAAGGGGGAATCGGCTATCCTGAGTCCCTCACTGGCCCAGGTGCTTTCCGATGACATCTCATTTGATCCTCATGGTGTTGTGAAATAGTCTTACTTCCTTCTGTGTGAAATGAGGAAGCAGAGGGCAGATCTCAGCATGGAGTCTGTGGCGGGTACCACTTGCACAGCGGTGTGGGGGTCGAGCGTGCCGTCTCCTGTTAACCTTCCTAGATCGATGCCTCACTATTCTACTTACTAGCTGTTTGATCTTGGACAGATTACTATGTTTGTAAGTATCAGTTTCCTCAGTCATAAAATAGGGACATACATAGTCATTGAATCACTATGAGATGAGCGTTGTATGTGACGCAATCTGTGTAATGAGTTGTCGTATTATTTTATAGTAGTTATTTGGATGGGACAGTGAGCAGGTGCTGTTATTAATTTGCACAGGGCTGCAAGCTGCAGTGTCTCTGAGCTGCTTCCTCTACCTCAGAAAGAGTTGGGAGGCCAGTGGTCAGCCACGTTCAGTCCCTGCTGACCAAGGTACAACTTCCATCTCAGGGTTTTTCTACCTTTTTTTACTTTCACAGCATACTTGATTCCATAAACTTCTGTGGGACACATAAATTGTATTAATAAAAAAAAAAGAGTAAAAAAAAGAATATGCTTATAAGCCTTGAACTGCTTTCAAAAATAATTTAATTAATGATCTTTAAAGATTTTCACAGCACATCTGAGATCCTCTTGTGGCACACCAGTGTGCTGTGTCACACCAGTTGAAAACCACTGGTCTATCTGGCCTCAGACTGTTGACTGCTATTGATGACTTGGAATTTTAGCTCTTTTGTGTATCAACTTCTCGAGCTCGACCTCCTTGTGTATGTTGGACATGCACATATTTGAGGGATGTTAGATCCATTGTTGTTACTGTTGATATGTAATTTCATGGTAATTTTTGCAGATGAAAATTGCTCCTTCTAGAATAGGAAAAGGGCTTTCTGCAAGGTAAGAAAATGGTGGGGAGCCCTCTCCTGTGGTGTACAGGACAAATAAAAATAAATAATTTCCAGGAGTTAAATCTTCACTCTCCCTGAGGCTCCCTGGGTGCAGTAGTTTATTTTCATTATGTCTCTTGTAAAGGCAGCACTGATATTAACAACGTGAACAAAACAAACTAACGTTTCCTATTTGCTACCATCTGAAAGTTCCTTAGGGCCCGTAGACTCATTTGCGAAAATTCATGTGCGCAAAACTCATTTGCAAAAGCAAATAAAATATGTGATCACAAATGCTTTTTACCTGACTGGCCTAGGGGACGAGCTGAAGATGCATTTGTGCCTTTGTATTTATTCCCGGTATAGTCATGGGCCTCCCAGCCCCCTCCCCAAATGAGCCCATCAAGCCACGTCCTATCAGATGACTTGAATGTTTTAGGACCTTGGTACATCTGAGGTGATTGTTAAGTTGCTGTACTGATTTGTGACTTTCCTTTTGTAAAAGTATTATTAAATTGTACCTTATGTCCTTGAAAGTTCATTCATTTGACTGTCCAGCCAAGAAAACCCCTCTGTGTTTAGTTAAATTTGGACTTTTATGTCTCTTTAGATTTACATATGCTGTTCTGTTTCCTGGGGGGAATTCTGGCTACAGGGATGCCTGAGTGATGGCATCTAGACAGGGTCGGGAAATGTGAGTTGAGAAAACTAGAAAAAGAAAACTTTACATATGAAGTGAATAATGCAGAGGAGGAAGTGGAAGTTATCAGAAAATTGATTAAAATCTCAGTCTTTGGATTGCTTTTTCCATAGCTACTGAAACGTATGCGTCAGGATGAGGCAAAACCAACACGTATCTGCCAGGATTTCTGATGGACAATTGTGTTTTTTCCTGTGTCTTGTTTTAGGGTGATTGAACTGTGCTCTGGTGGTAGGGAGCCAAAAATGAACAAATCAAACAAAAGTCTCTGCCTTCGTGAAGTATATACCCCAATTGGGGAGGGGACAGATTTAGCAGAGTATTATTTTGAATATTTTACTTCTTGGTTTTTCTCCCCTGGGTATTATTGATACTTTATTATAAAGTTATTGACTGTTTTTCATGGTATAAATTGTAAAGTATGATTTTAACAAATACACAAGACCCAGACTGTTTTTTTTAAAATAGATTCTTGGAAATTGGTAGAAAAAATAAATTTGCTTTCTGGTTAAACCTTAATGGAATTTATCAACTCCGCTGAAGATACTTTTCTTCTTGTGGAAACATTTTTCCAGTCTCGGGGGATACGCTGCTGTCCTGTTGAATACTCACTATCTGGCTGTTGTCTGGAGACACCTGGATTCAGGTGGTGCTATGTCACAGAGGTGGCACCTGTTGGCGCGGTGCCGAGTGACGCTGTGCTCACTGGCTCTCACTGAGAGAATTATGGATTGAAATTTCTGCACACTGGGGAGTTACCAGTGTGAGGCATGAGAGGTGTGATAGATGTATAGTAACAATTAATATAGATTTATGAATGATGGATGTTTTTCTTTTTAAAAAGTGATATTAAATTGAAATCAAAATTATTCTTACAATGATGTTAGAAAAATGTCAATCTCAGTCTTCTATTTTCTTATGAGCGTTTTTGGATAGAAAGGAGGAGGATAAATTATAAATAGTTCCCTGAAATAATGCAGAATTTGGTGTATGTTTATCGAGAACTGTAACAAATGCATTTCATAAGTAAGAAGGAGCAGAGGTGGAGACCGCCAGCCTTGATGTCACCATAATTGTTCTCCAAAGGCCCTGCCTGAATCCTGGGAGGGGCTGCTAATTGCCAGTGAGTTGCAAAGTTGATGGATCTTACAGTTCCCCTCTTCTCATTTCCCTTCTGCAACCCCCAAGTGGACGTGTCAATCAAGACAGAAATGCCAGCGGTGGGGAAGGAGAGAAAAGATGAGGCAGAGATGAGAGGGATAGTCTGTTCCCGGCAGGCAAACGGCTCTTGCAGAAGCGAGGCGTCTCTTGATCTAAGGAACATGTAATGAAACAAACAGAAAATCAGTTCATTTCTAGCTGTTTCTATCAGATTTCCTCATCTTCTTACCCAATTCTCCATTATCTTCTGCTCTGTTTGGCCCTTGAAAACAGAGAAATTCCAACTGGTTTTCAAAGAATCCAACTGGGGTTGTGTTTCAGCCCATCTTGCCATCTTGATGTAAATACTATCACTTGCAGCCTGCCACATCTTTTTTTTTTTTTTAAATGATAACTGTGTACATTAATGCAATCATGGGGTACAGTGTGATGTTTTCATATACAATTTGAAATATTTTTGTCAAACTGGTTAACATAGCCTTTATGTCATTTTCTTGGTTATTGTGTTAAGATGTTTATATTCTACTTTTAGAAAGATTGACTTGTACCCTTGTAAGATAAACCATAGAGGTGATCCCTCCAATCACCTTCCCTCCACCCATCCACCTTCCTCCCCTCTCCTCCGCCCTCCCCATATTCTTAGGCTATTCTTTCATAATAGGACTGTGTACAGTGGATGCTTTTTCTTGCATTCTTGTGATACTTTTAGCCTGTCACATCTTCCCCTGAAAAAATAAATTGTTTCTCCACATTGGAGTTCCTCTAAAGATCACACAGGCTGAGGCACTGCATCTCACATTAAGAATTCTAGGAGCAAGGACTCCAGGAGGCAGCCAGATGTGTCGCCACAATCAAGTATTTTCCAATTCCCCAAATTAAAAAAAAAGTATATAAGGAAAACCACTTGCTGTTGGACCTGCCGGAAGAGAAGATCAAACATATAGTTAAATAAAATGAGACCACTGTTGCTTACTCCCGGCTATTGAAAGAACTCTCACAGTTTCAGTCTCAGTGGGGTATAGGCCTCTGGATTTCTGAGTCAAAAGTGTATTTGTTAAACAAGTTTGCTTTAACAAGCTCAGAACTAGTACAGCATAACTATGTCTGAACCTGCCCCCAATTAAGTTTGTCTCTGCACTTCCTACTCTCCCCTCTCTGCAGGGACAAGGTAGGTTTTGCAGAATCAACGCTGTGTCTCTAGGAAGAGTAGGATTTAACAAATAGGCAGACGGATGTCTCCCACAGCCTTCGATATTCCCAGAGAAAGTTCTTAGTCCTCTCTGAGTAACACGCCCACCGGGGACTCCTTCCCATCATCAAGCCTGAATCTCTGCAGTGACCACATTGTCCAGGGTGCCTCGTTAGCCTCTTTGTAGTTCTGTCCTCGCTGAACACTTGTTCTCTATCCCTGTTCATAGTAAAATCTTGCTTTGACATTCCTTGACCAGAAGGCAGAGTTTGCATGTCTGGAAATGACTGGAAGTCCCATGTGTCTTTCCTCAGTGAATTAAGAATCTGTGAATAGTAATTTTGGTGGTTGTTGAGAATTCCATAATCCCAATTATTTCCGTATAAATGCAGGAGACTCCGTAGATATCCAATTATAATATTTACATGTAACGAGTCTTTGGAGGAGTATGATTTGGTTGGAGTTTATTCCGGTGTAGATGGGTTTCGTTTTTCTACTATCTGCTTTCAGCAGTATTGTGTGGAATCCCACTTTGCTACAGGGAAGCAAGTTCCTTAGCAACATCTAATTTCCTGTCATTTTCAATTATTAGTATAGTCTCAAATGGGCATTTAAGACCTGATCTTGCTCATTTAAAAAAGACTAATCTCAAACTTGATTCAAAGTATATCCTTTCCCGACTCCCCAGGAATTTGGAGTGAATGTGTGTGGATGTGTGTTCTGGGGGAAGGGGCTCTGGTTCTGAGACAACTTGCCTACCTGTTTCCTCTGGAGTTCAGAGCAGAGGGGAGGGAGGAGACTGACAGGTGGGAGGGAGGTCTTTACATGATTGCTAAATGCCGGTGGTGGACAGGTTTCAGGCCTGTTCACCGAACTGGGCAGCTCTGATAGGCTGCTGTTCTCTGTTGAAGTGGTGGTCTCCACATAGTGTGGTTATAGCTTCCTTGGGACAGACCATTCCCTCCACCTGCACCCCTCCCTTGTCTCAGTGTGCCCTGCTTCCCCTTGGCCTTGTTGGTGGTCACACCTCCAATCTCTCCTCCAAGCTGGACACACCATAGCTTGGGCAGCCCCTATACCTTCTTCATGAGGGGTGATGGGGACCACTGGGGTGTTCTTCTGGCTCCTGAGAACTGAGCAGAACTGGATGGGGTGGGACTTTCCCATCTTTTTTCCCAGGAACTCCACACTGGGTCCCATGGAAATTTCTAGATTTTATTGGGCATTAGACTCCACATTCATGTGAACCTTAACTTTCAGAGGACACATGTCAGGGACCATCCTCCTAGGCTTCCAGGCAGCTCCAGGCAGCCCCAGGGAGTGTGTGCCAGGGACTTTCCTCACTGCTGATGTTAAAGAGGCCTGTGGTCCTGCTGCTTAGCAAGGCTGCAGGGAGAGAGGAGATGCCCAACCCGATGTCTCCCAGCTGTATACAGTCCTTAGAAGGGTCTCTTGGGGAGCAGCCTGCCTTCCTGATGCAGGGAGGGGGGAAGAACCGGTCTGTTCCCTCCATCACTGCACTCTTCACAGTGCTGAGTGTCTCTTGTTCCCCGTTAGGCTGGTGGGGCAGGTCTCGGGGTGAGGTTGGGAAGGTGGTACAGAAGGAGTTTATTGGAGATAGTCTTAAAAAAGACTAATCTCAAACTTGATTCAAAGTATATCCTTCCCCCACACCCCAGGAATTTCTGCTGCTTCTTAGCAGGTGTAAGGTGATGGCTCCAGGTTTTGGGGACTTTCTCTAGAATGTGGAATCCTTAAGTGACTTTAATTTTTTTTTTATTAAATCATAACAGTGTATATTAATACTATCATGGGGTACAGTGTACTATTTCTGTATATAATTTGAAGTACTTTCATCCAACAGGTTAACATAGCCTTCATGTCTTTTAGTTATTGTGTTAAGACATTTATATTCTGGCTTGGCGCCTATAGCTCAAGTGGCTAAGGCGCCAGCCACGTACACCTAAGGTGGCGGGTTCAAATCCAGCCCGGACCCGCCAAACAACAATGACGGCTGCGACCAAAAAATAGCCGGGCGTTGTGGCAGGCGCCTGTGGTCCCAGCTACTTGGGAGGTAGAGGCAGGAGACTCGCTTGAGCCCAGGAGTTGGAGGTTGCTGTGAGCTGTAATGCCATGGCACCCTACCCAGGGGGACAGCTTGAGGCTCTGTCTAAAAAAAAAAAAGACATTTATATTCTACATTTAGAGAGATTCACATGTACCCTTATAGGATCAACCATAGGCATGGTCTCACCAATCACCCTCCCTCCACCTACCCCCCCACCTCTCCCCTCTCCCCATGTTCCTGGGCTAAAATTGGGTTATAGCTTTCCCATGAAAGCTATAAATTAGTTTCATAGTAGGGCTGAGTACACTGGATACTTTTTCTTCCATTCTTGGGATACTTTGCTAAGAAAAATATTTTCCAGCTCCATCCATGTAAACATGAAGGAGGTAAAGTCTCCATCTTTCTTTAGGGCTGCATAGTATTCCATGGTGTACATATACCACAATTTGCTTTGTTTTTTTCCCTGTCTCTTCTAAGCAAGAAAGAGCTGTCTATGCTTGTAAAGACAAAGGTTTGGGCATGCCCTTAGAGAACAAAGGCAGAAAAAAGGATACATAAAGAGAATCCTGGGGGAATACAGGCATCTGATTTGTTTCTTCTTGAAGAACCACAGCTTTGGAAGTAAGAGAAAAACGGCAAAAAAAAAAAAAAAAGGAAAAATGAAGAAAGGGGCCAGAGGCCGCCTTCTACAACTCTTTGTTTTTTATAAATCAGATTCAAGTGAAGGAAGCTGATGCAAGAACTTCATTCCTTAGACAAATGTCTGTTGGTTGCTTACTCTGTGCCAGGCCCTGTGCCCAGGGCTGGCCACAGGACAAAGACCATAGACCCAGGCGAGCAGGGAAGACACAACTGCTTGCATGTAAGGAGTGTTCACCAAAGAGGAAGACTGGGTACTTGGGAGGAGCTTATCAGAGCTGAGAGGCTAAGGACCTAAGCTAGCTGGGAAGAGGAGGCTCTCTAGAGATTCCAGCTCTCCAACTAGACTGCAGGCTTTCCTGAGGCCACAAGATGGTTCATTCTATTCTATACTCATAAAGAAGGTATCTAGTTAGCTCAGTGCCTGTGGCTCAAGTGGCTAAGGTGACAGCCACATAGACCTGTGTTGGTGGGTTCGAATCCAGCCTGGACCTGCCAAACAACAATAATGGCTGCAACCAAAAAAAGAATGCATCTAGTTCTGAGGCTTGCAAACTTTTCCTCAATTTAGAAATTAGATTAATTTCTAAATTTAGATTTAGAGTTATAATATTTTCTTTATAAATATATCAATACAGCAAGACTAAATTTCAGAGACACCGGATGTCATTAATTTGGACATTACTAGTATATTCTAAAAGAGAGGCATGGGGTTATGTACATGATGAAAGATTTCAGAACTTCAGAGGAATGGGCAGCTTCACGGGAGGCCATTTCAGTAGTGACTGACTTTACTAGTAAAGTAAACTTCCCAAGAATGTCACCATCTCTAAATAAGAAATGATCGCTGACATCTAGAACTACTTCAGTGCTTCCATAGTCTAGATTCTGGGAGAAGAACTTTACCTTCAACTTCTACGCTAACTGGTTGAATCTCTCCATCCTTTTCTCTACAGCCTGATCCAACAGCTCCTACTGTTGTTTACAGTACCTTTCCGGGAAATTTTTCTGGAAGCACAATGCCCTTTTTGGTTACAGTCTCAGCTGTATTCCCTTCAACCAATACTTGGTCGAAGGAAAGAAACCTGGGCCCACCCTCCCTTGCCATCGCGTGGGCCACCACAGCTCATATACTCACTTTTAAATTATTTTAAAGGAACAAACAAATAGAATCTTAATGAATAAAACAGGGGAAAGGAAAAGGACTTGGTTGGAATGGAGGTCGGAGCCTGGGGTCCCGTCTGAGTCTTCTACCCATCCTGGCCCTGTTCTCTCCCCTTCTGCCACCTGAGGTTCCTGGAGGTACCAGGGTTGCTTCTACAGTGCACAATGCTAACACCACCCATCAGCCAATGCCACACCCTCCATTCATAAACAGGAAAATGAGGTGCAAAGAAGTTAGAAAGATCTGCTCCTTTCTCTTATAACCCCCTGAACACCCAACACAGGTATGTGGCATAAAACATGGATGTGGCATCAATGTGGATAATCGGTGGGAGCTATTGGTATAGTAAAAAGAACACAGGCTTTGTTGTCAGAGGAGCCAGGGTTCAAGTGCTGGTTATGCCATTTAATAAATACGTCACTTAATTTCTCCAAGCCTCAGTTATCGCATCTGTAAAATGGAAAGAACAATGCATCCTTCACAGGGCTTTCATGAAAAGGAAATAAGTGTAATAATAAGTAATGACTAAATAATTAGCAAATAAGTAATGATTTAATCATTTTTAGTTAATAAAATAACTATTGTCGTTTACTGAAGACTGACACGACGGTAAGGACTTAGCCCAAAGGCCAGTATTTGCTCAACAAAATCAGCCCCCTTGCTTCTCGCGCATCAAATCTCTCATGCCTTGGCCCCTCTCTGAAGCAGGACCCACGTACCTTTGGGCTCCTCTGGTAAGACATGGAGCACTACAGTCTTCTTGAACACCAGGCTCTCCTTTTCCAGGCGGATTTCACAGGTATAGGTGCCCTGGTCAGCCTCTTGCACATTTCGGAGCAGGAGAGAACCATCATTGTGCAAGATGTCCCCCACCAACAATGCACGTCCCTGGAAGCGCCCCATAGGCACGGTAAGGTTGGAATAGTAGTACAGAACATATTCTTCCTGGAGGGCAACACAACATTCAGTCAAAAGAGCTGCCAGACCTAGGAGTATGAATCCAGAAGACCCCGTTTTGGAGACAGCATAATGATCGCCACCATGATGGTCAAAAACAGTTGGTACTCACAATGTAGGGGCGTATGACATGCCTTTTGAGTGCAGGACATAGCTACAAGAGGGACTCTACCTAACAAATTCAAATATTGCCATTTGGTTGTTTGTACCCTCACCTTAACCTGAAATTTAAAAAAAGAAAGATACTTGATACTCAGTTAAAAATGGTGCCAGGCACTATTGTAACTTGCACAAGGTCTGTGCTTTCTACAAACACAAAGGGACAAATACGGTTCACACGTTTTTATTTCTTACGTTTTAAGGTTCAATGAAACACCTGCTCTGAGGATCACTCTGGGGTTCCCAACTCCCAGTCTTGAAAAGACAGCTCTTAAAAAAATAAACAAAAACCATCTCTCATTTTCACCCCGTTCTGCCATGGCCTCAGCTTGGATGGCACAACCTGCTCCTGGCACGGCCTGCTGGCAGCTATCATTACACAAAAAGAGGAGTCATCAACAGGAAAGCGTTCCGGGCAGGAGGAAGAGTCCTAGGCAATTCTTAGTTCTATTGCACCCCAGGTCTATTCCTCTTATAGTAATAAAAATTTGAGTTGAGAACCGCATTGTAGGGATAACATGGAATATCCTCTAAACTACAAATTTTTTTTTCATTTGCAAATGTTGGAACATTATTGTTAGTAACAAAGTATATTTGCAACATGTTTCACAAAGGATCCCGATAACAAGTATCTCCCCAGAATCCTGATGAGGCTTAATACATTGTTTCTTATTCCAAAGAGCTCTATGAAAGACCCTCCCTCAGCCATGCTGCATCTGCTAATCCCAGCAATTAAAGCAGCCCCAAGGGAGAAAAAGATGATTCCTCCAGTACACAAATGGGACAGTAGAATGCTGGGAAAAAAAATCTGTCTTCTTTTCCACCCCCAAATAGATAATTTGTGACATTGTTCTTATGCCTAGGTCAGGGCGAGTCTGTCTGGACTCTGGGAATCACTCCTCTCTCCCATCTGTGCTACTCTAGAAAGGGTAAGAGACAGAGGAAGGAAATTAACAAAAGGTCTTGGGCACGTCTCCCACAGCCCCACCCCCAATTGCCTGAGAGTTAAGCATTATCATCCTTATTATTACCTTTCTCCTCTCAAATCAGGAAGCTGAAGCTCAGCAAGGTTGAGTAACTTGCCCTGCTGAGTAGGCAGCCACAAGTGGCTGAGCCAGGAGGAGGCCAGTCTGACAGCTCCAACCCCCAGGCTCTTGCAATGCCCCCCCTTCATGGCACCTGATGCCTGATTCTCTCCCTCCCCGCGGTCCTGATACCATCAGCCTGGGGCTTCTACTCCACAGCAACGTTCTCCTCTCATTACCTGGGCATGATTTCCTGGGGAGAGCATCCAGTCTACCTTGATCACGCGTTTCTCTTGGGTGCTCTGGAAAACACATCCCATCAGAGCAGAATCCCCCACATGGACTGTTAGCTCAGGGGAGGAAACAGTGAAGTCATTCAGGCCCAAGGAATAATCTATAGAGGTCAAAGGGAAGAGGACACATCATTTAGACAAATACCCCCAGCAACAAAAATCAGCATTAATCACCAAGTACTAACACCCTGCTCAGCCAGGCAGAGTGGCTCACGTTTGTAATCCTGGCGCTCTGGGAGGCCAAGGCAGGTGGATTGCTTGAGCTCAGGAGTTTGAGACCAGCCTGAGCAAGAGGTAGACCCCATCGCTACTAAAAACAGAAAAAAAAAAAAAAACAAAACTGTGATGCATGCCTGTAGTCCCAGCTACTCAGGTGGCAGAAGGGTTGCCTCAAACTCAAGAGCTTGAGGTTGCTGTGAGCTATGACGCCAGGGCACTCTCACAAACAGACTGAGACTCTGTTTCTAAAAACAAAATAAAATAAATACCCCCTCCCTGGATGACCCAACATAAACAAAGCACCCTGAGGCTGCCCACTCAAACCAACGTGGCATCCCCAAGGCTACCAGAAACATCCACTAGTTACCTACTTAGCTCAACTCAGAAGCATTCTGCAATCTTCCTACTGCAATAAATGCCATCCCTTCTCCTATTGAATCCCTTCCCCCTTGCCAGATGTCCTCCTCCCATCCTTTCTAAAGAAAGAAGGGGAACCCCTAAGTCCCTCCTTTCTGCTCACCATAAACAGGAAATGGGGTGTTGCTTGTTCTTAATTTTCCCACTGGTTCCCTGTCTGAGCAGCCGATTCCTGCTTCCTTTTATTTATTTCCTCCTTCTCCTTTCTTTAGTTCCTTTACAAAAGTTGATCTCTGCATTTGTTGGCTGCTCCTGGCTGCAGTGCAGGCCCCTGTGATTATGAGGCCAGTGCAGAGTACACCTGTCTCCTTCGATGTCCTTTGGGCTTGCTCTTTCCCCATTTCCCCCCCTTCTAGCTTTGCCAACAGCCCTGGCTGTCCGGGTTCACACGTGGACCCCCCCCCATCCATTATTTGTACGTCGCTCAAGCAATTTTAAGAGGTCACTGAAAGAGAAAATGATTCCATGGGTATTTTTGTTTTCATACAAAGAGACAAAATCAAGAAAGACACATTTAGAGGCTGCTCAGTTCCTATCGCAGGAGAGCCAAGGGGACACATATGGGGAGGAACGGAAAATGTGCCAGTCTTTTCATCCAAGCTGTTTTCCTGACAGAAGAGAGTTAACTTCCTGCCCACCAGCAGGCTCACCCAGCAGGGAGAATGGAAAAGAAAACACGAACCCTGAAGCCTTTGGAAGGAATTATTTTGAAAGAAATCAAACTGAGCTCCAACCACGATTTGGAATTTTCCTATGAGGAGGAACTGAGCAGAAGTGGTGCGAAGTATAATAAGCCAGTGGCATTGACTGGTAAGAGCGCTGTGTGGAGAATTCAATGAAGGGCTGCTAGACACAGCGGTAACCAAAGGGAAAGGAAATGAGAAAAAGGAAACCTCTTTACAGAGGAGTAACCCCCATCCCCAGGCCACGAAGCTTCTGCAGACAAGCTGGGACTGTGGTAGCTCTCTGGATAGAAGAGCAAAAACCTTCAACCTGCTTCACAGACCTCTGGGAAGGTGTCTAAGTACCTCTGACAGCATCACATCCCTGCTTCAGTGAAAAAAAAAGTTCTCTAGGGTGGCACCTGGGACTCAAAGGAGTAGGGTGCCAGCCCCATATGCTGGAGGTGGCAGGTTCAAACCCAGCCCCAGCCAAAAAAAAAAAAAAGTTCTCTAATACATGGCTCAGAGCTCATAGCACAGTGGTTACGGCGCCAGCCACATATACGGAGTGTGGCAGGTTTGAACCCAGCCTGGGCCAGCTAAACAACAATGACAACTGCAACAAAACATAGCCAGGCGTTGTAGCAGGTGCCTGTAGTCCCAGCTACTTGGGAGGCTGAGGTAAGAGAATCACTCAAGCCCAAGAGTTTGAGGCTGCTGTGAGCTGTGATGCCACTGCACTCGACTGAGGGTGACAAAATCAGACTCTGTCTCAAAAAACAAAAAGAAATTCTCCAATACAAACCATTTTTGTGTAGGCATCTGTGTGTGTGTGTGTGTGTGGTGTCAGCACATGTGTGCACACTCTGTGTTGCCCGAAATTGGGGCAAAGGCAACCCTTTTGTATATTTGCTGAGTCAGCATTTAGGTCACCCTCCACAGTTCAGAAAATAACAATAAAGAGAAAAATAAAAGGCTATGAACAAAGTGCCCAACTAATTTCTTCTCCCCACAGAGCTATATCCAGCAGTAAAGAGAAAGACGAGGGGGACAAGATAAAAACCATTCGAAAGAAGTGGCAACGTACAGTGTTAAGTCTCCCTGAACACTAAGTGAGGTGTAAGGGGGAAACGCCCACCTGGTGATGAGATGCCCAGCCAGGCTCCTCGGGAGGAAATGAGTGTGGGGAAACCAGAAGGATGAGGAAGCCTTGGGGCGGGCTTGCTAGGATGAGGTGCTAGGAGGAAATTTCCAGGAAAGGAAAGCATTGCCAAGTGGGAAAGAGCTCAGTGCGTTTGGGGAACTGCAAGAAGGCTCACGTGACCACAGCAGGCAAGCAAAGAAAGGGGTTCTGGGCTTCTCCTTCTCTCTTTGATAATTTCAGTTCCTGACCTGTGGTTTTAAAGATACTGATTTTTCTTTTTTTTTTTTTTTTAGAGACAGAGTCTTAGTCTGTCATCCTCAGTAGAGTGCTGTAGCACCACAGCTCACAGCAACCTCCAGCTCCTGGGCCTAGGCGATTCTCCTACCTTAGTCTCCCCAGCAGCTGGGACCACAGACACCCGCCACAATGCCCAGCCACTTTTCTGTTGCAGTTTGGCAGGGCCAAATTCTAACCCGCTGCCTTCGGTATATGGGGCTGGCGCCCCATTCACTGAGCCACAGGCATCACCCCAAAGGTACCAATTTCTTTTGAGACAGAGCCTCAAGCTATCCCCCTGGGTAGAGTGCTATGGCATCACAGCTCACAGCAACCTACAACTCCTAGGCTCAAGAGAGTCTCCTGCCTCTGCCTCCCAAGTAGCTGGGACCACACACACCTGCCACAACGCCTGACTATTTTTTGGTTGCAGCCGTCATTGTTGTTTGGCGGGCCTGGGATGGATTTGAACCTGCCACCTTAGGTGTATGTGGCTGGCGCCTTAGCCACTTGAGCCACAGGCGCCGAGCCAAAGGTACCAATTTTTAAAGACAGCAATTTAAAATACAGGCATGCATGGAGAAACTTTCTTTGTGTCACAGAAGAGGGTCCTAGAATACCCGATCAGGACCCAAAGGCATTCTATTTCTAAGAAAAACAGGGAAGATTCAGCTTTCCAAGATTGCAACTGTTAACTGGCTCCGAAAACAACTGTTTCAGCAAAACTACAAAGTTCCATGTTAGGGTTTTCATTTTCAACAAATCCAGAGGAATTTAAAATATGTGAAATTGGCTTTTAAAAATACACAAGACTTGCAAGAAATCAAATATCCCCCGACCCCCGTCCCTTGGCTTCTACTTACCCAGTAACACTAGAATCAGGATCAGTTTCAGCGGGCAACACATGCTGCTCTCAACTCTTCAATCTTAAGATGAAATTAAAAAAGTCAGTAAATCATGGCAAGATAAGTTTGCTAATTTAACAAACCAATAGTGAGTGCCCATTGGGGCCAGCCTCTGTCTGAGGTGCCAAGACAGCACATTGAAGGAGGGAGACGGAATTCTGTTTCACTTGCAGTTTAATGTGTGGGACGATGGAAAAAAAAAAAAAAAGCAAATGAATGAATGAATAAGAAAATACCAGATGTCAGTAAGCGCCAGGATGAAACAAAACAGTGGTATTTATAGAGTCACCTGGGGCAGCTTTAGATTAGTCATAGGGAAGAATAGATGTAAATGACTTTTCAAGAGAGGAAAGTAAATGATTACAGGATGTCCTCGAGATGACAACCCCAGACTTTGTAAATGTGCATATTTCACACAAACGGGGGCCGAGTGGCTGTGCTTATAATCCTAGCACTCTGGGAGGCTGAGGTGGGAGGATTGCTTGAGCCTCGGAATAGGAGGTTGCTTTGAGCTAGGTTGACGCATGACACTTCAACGTAGGTGACAGAGTAAGATTCTTTCTTAAAAAAAAAAAGAAAGAAAGAAAAACGGTGGAAACTCTGTCTCAATTTTTCACCCATCTCTCCAACTAAATGAGAATCACTACTTTTAGATAAATGAAGAATGTTCAGGCCACGTGAGAAAGAAGATACAACACATAAGAGGAAATTTTTAACTCAGTTAAGGCATTAACCAAGCTCCATGACACAAGCCTCATGCAAGGTCCATGGTGAGCTTTATCTAAAAACTTTCTTAAGGCAAGGCAGCACAGGTAGAATGAGAATTAGGGTGTATGTGGGCAAATGTATTTCTTTCATGTCTATAATTATCTCTGTGGCATTAATTTCATTGCATTCCCCAGATCCTGGAAGGTGATTCGCTATCTACACAATGCCCCCACATTTCCTTAGCTCAACAGAAGAACCCTAACTCTAAGGAGTTACAACTCTACCATCTCAGGTTCCTATGTACTATTGCACTAGTCCTAGCCATGATCCCTGTCCCCCTGATCCCCCTGCCACTAGAGAAATTCCCACCTTAGAATTTGCTAAGAGGAAAGGTCTCTTTATTGCATTAACATCAAGGTACCCCACCTGGCTCTGCTGGGGCCTCAAGCACATATCATGGCCATTTGACTTTGTAAAACTTAATTACCTGAGAGATTCCTTACCTGTGTTCTAATCAACCAAATCCTCCACCTGGAAAATCAGGGTCAAACTGTGCAAGGAAGCTCCTAACTAGGTCTCACTTATGCAGAGAAGTCATTTCCTCACCTATAACATGGGGTTAATAATGCCGGGATAGCATAATAATGTAAGTGACAGTGCTTTGAAAAATAGGAAGTATTACCATCGAAGATCCTATTTTTGTATAACCTAAGAGTCAGACAAAAAACAAAATTTGTAGTTTTTAGGGGAGATTTCAGCAACAACAACAAATAGCTGGGCGTTGTGGCGGGCGCCTGTAGTCCCAGCTACTTGGGAGGCTGGGGCAAGAGAATCACTTAAGCCCAAGAGTTGGCGGTTGCTGTGAGCTGTGACACCACAGCACTCTACCAAGGGTGACAACTTGAGACTCTGTCTCAAAAAAAAAAAAACAAAAAGACACATGATGAATCAGAATGAAATGGAAACTTGTAAGTTTCCATTTCTGAACCCCGTTGTACCAATGTCGATAATAATCACACTGATCCAGATATCAAAGCCTCACATTAAGTTTCCCCAAACAGAAGGACATCTAATGAAAACAGAGATTTCTCTCTCGTGATAGCCAAAGCCTTATTCCTGTTCCAACCCGCTGTTCCTCATCCCCACCCATATATGGATAAATGTCAAAAAGAACTTCCTCTATAGTATGTCTTAATGTTTGTTAATCAAAGCTAGGACCTCTGAGGTCTCCTTCACCTTCTAAATGACTCTTTCTCCCGGGAGTTGGTTGTGTTCCCTTCTCTGCTCCCTCATGTCCGCACACTCCCAAGGGCAGACGTCCCTTGGTGATATTTGCATCCCATTTCTGTGCTATGGCACCTGTAGAGGGCCTGGCACATGCTGGATGAATGCTCATGGCTGCCAATGTGGCTATTACATTGAAATCAACTTCAAGGCTTCCTGCAACCCCGCCATTCCACTCTGAGAGGAAACCAGCGATTCTTAAAAGATTCTGAATCTACTTATGAAATCTGAGTTGCTCAGAGCAACACCCCAAACCATCTTCAAACAAATACTTAGAAACCTCCCAGCTGATGACCAGAAGGTATTTGCTCAGAGCAACACCTAAAACCATCTTCAAACAAATTCTAAGAAACCTCCCATCTGATGACCAGAAGGTATTTGCAGCCCTAAATAGTCAAATACATCATTTGAACTCTATGAATGAAGAGAAAAGCAATGATTTTAGCAGGAAAAAACCCTGGAGTTTTAAAAAAATTCTCTCCCGGGCTTAGACCTTCCACTAACTCTTTGATCTTTGGGAAATCACTCAACCTCATTTTTAACATTAAAGGATCAGATTTTTTTCCGAGTTATTAAAGCAGCAGTTGATACACGTTAAACCAGACTTGGCCATATAGCACGCGCTATCTGAGCACTTGACATCTTAAATCATTTAATGCTCATCACCCTATGAGGTTTTACAGATGAGGAAACTGTGCCTAAGAACAAATAGCGAGTAGCAGAGCCAGGATTCAGACCCAGGTATTCTGAACCCCACCTGGGTCTTCGCAACCCTGTATACCACTTCCCCACGTTTGTAAACATAATCAACATTTTTCTGAACTTCGTCCCTACAAGATAAATCTGAATGTTCTTCTAAGCCCCATTGCTCCCACCTTCACCCAATTAACTCCCCTTCATCGCTCGGATCTCAAGTTCAAATGTCATTTCATCAGGAAACCTTCCCTTAATCATTCATCCCAGGTCAGATCCCCTAGCCACGTGTCTTAGTAGTATCTTTCCTTTAGGCAATTTGTCATAATTTCTAATTATCCATTTAGTTTTTGTGCTCATTTGATTAAGGTCCTGCTCCCCACCCCCAAGACTAGAAAGTCCAGGATGCCAAGGGGGTGCCTATGGGCTACCACGCCCCCAGGGCCAGCATGGTGTAAGGTAGTGGGAAGCGCTTAGTAACCACCTGTCGGCTGAGTTCATAACACCTTGAACATTTACCAAGAGCACTAATCAAGTTTAAATTCCCTAGTTAGTTGTCAAATATTTGGAAATTCTTTTTTTTTTTTTTTTTTTTTCAATTTTTGGCCAGGGCAGGGTTTGAACTCACCACCTTCAGCATATAGGGCCAGCACCCTGCTCCTTGAGCCACAGGCACCGCCCTATTTGGAAATTCTTATCTATATTTATACATACAGAGAGATATACCAATTCTGCATTTTTTTTTTTTTTTTGCAGTTTTGTTTTTTGGCCGTGGTCAGGTTTGAACCTACCACCTCCGGTCTATGGGGTTGGCGCCCTACTCTTTGAGCCACAGGCGCTGCCCTCCCAATTCTGCTTTTATGTGTATGTATATATCTGAATAACTAGATTGTGACTTCATATATACACATAAATAAAATGAATTGCAGTTTTGAAAAATCCAACAAAAGCACTTAGAAGGACCTTAAGCACCTTGAAAATCGACGTCATATAAATTCTCAACTTCAGGCAGCACCTGTAGGTCAGTGAGTAGGGCGCCAGCTGCATTTACCAAGGGTGGCTGGTTGGAACCAAGCCCCAGCCAAACTGCAACAAAAAATAGCCGGGCATTGTGGCGGGCACCTGTAGTCCCAGCTACTTGGGAGGCTGAGGCAAGAGAATTGCCTAAGCCCAAGAGCTGGAGTTTGCTGTGAGCTGTGACACCACATTACTCTACCGAGGATGACAAAATGAGACTCTGTCTCTAAAAAAATAAATAAATAGGGCAGCGCCTGTGGCTCAAAGGAGTAGGGCACAGGCCCCATATACCAGAGGTGGCGGGTTCAAACCCGGCCCTGGCCCAAAACTGCAAAAATAAATAAATAAATTCTCAACTTCTACCCTGCTTACTTCTCTCTCCAGAACCTGATTTATCTCCTCAGCAGATGTTCCTGACATAATATTCCATCGTAAATTATCTCATATGGTGGCCAAATGTTTTGATGTGAGCTCATGACTCTTTCCTAATATAAAAAATATATACAAACAAAAAAATTCTTAAAAATGTTCAATCTCACTGATCATCAGGGAAAGGCAAATCAAAACCACAGGGAGATATCATCTCACCCCTGTTAGGATGGCTATTATCAAAAAGACAAAAAATAGCCAATGCTGGTAAGAATGCGCAGAAAAGGGGTCTCTCCTATGCTCTTTGTGGGAATGTGTACTAGGATAGCCACTGTGGACAACAGTATGGAGAGTCTTTGAAAAACAACAAGCAAAAGTACTCCATGATTCAGCAATCCCACTACCAGGCATTTTCCAAAGGAAAAGAAATCAGCATATCGAAGAGACATAGGCATCCCCGTGTTTATTGAAGCACTATTCATATTAATAGCAGCCAAGATATGGAATCAACCTCAATGTCCAACACAGATGACCAGATAAAGAATTGGATGTGTGTAGGGGTGGGATGGGGGGGTGTATATGGAATACTATTCAGCCGTTAAAAAGGAATAATAAGGCTCGGCGCCTATAGCTCAACCAGCTAAGGCACCAGCCACGTACACCTAAGGTGGCAGGTTTGAATCCCCAGCCCAGACCCACCAAACAACAATGACAGCTGCAACCAAAAAATAGCCGGGCGTTGTGGCGGGCACCTGTGGTCCCAGCTACTTGGGAGGCAGAGGCAAGAGACTCGCTTGAGCCCAGGAGTTGGAGGTTGCTATGAGCTGTAATGCCACAGCACTCTACCTAGGGGGACAGCTTGAGGCTCTGTCTCCAAAAAAAAAAAAAAGACCAGCCTGAGCAAGAGCAAGACCTCGTCTCTAAAAAATAGCTGGGAGGCTCAGGGCCTGTAGCTCAAGAAACTAAGGTGCCAGCCACACACACCAAAGCTGGCAGGTTTGAATCTGGCCTGGGCCTACTAGTGACAACTACAACCAAAAAATAGCCGAGCATTATGGCAGGCACCTGTAGTCCCAGTTTCTTGGGAGGCTGAGGCAAGACAATTGCTTAAGCCCAAGAGTTGGAAGTTGTTGTGATCTGTGATGCCACAGCATTCTACCCAAGGCAATAGCTTGAGGCTCTGTCTCAAAAAAAAAAAAAATAGCTGGGTGTTATGGCAGGGGCCCTACTTGGGAGGCTGAAGCAACAGAATCACTTGAGCCCAAGAGTTTGAGGTTGCTGTGAGCTATGACACCACAGCATTTTATCAAGGACAATAAAGTGAGACTATCACAAAAAATAAATAAATAGGCTTGGCGCCTGTGGCTCAATCAGCTAAGGCGCCAGCCACATACACCTAAGGTGGTGGGTTCAAATCCCCAGGCCGGGCCCGCCAAACAACAATGACGGCTGCAACCAAAAAATAGCCGGGCGGTGTGGCAGGCGCCTGTGGTCCCAGCTACTTGGGAGGTAGAGGCAGGAGACTCGCTTGAGCCCAGGAGTTGGAGGTTGCTGTGAGCAGTGAAGCCATAGCACTCTACCCAGGGTGACAGCTTGAGGCTCTGTCTCCAAAAACAAAAAATAAATAAATAAAACTAAGACCATTAGACCAGACGGCTGAAGCTTAAAAGGGGTCAGTACACATTGCTACTAACTGCACGGAAATAACGAAGGGCTAATACTGCCTTCCTAGGCGCTATCAACAAGCCAGGAGATCACTGACTTGAGGGTATCAATGGCAGCTGCTAGACCCCTCAATCAGTTTTAATTATCCCAACAACTGGTACACCCTGATATTTAGTAGGCAGAAATCAAAGATGCAGAATGTCCCACAATGCAAGAGACCAACAAACACAAAATGCCAATAGCAATGCCCTTGAGAAACACTGGGAAGGAAAGAGGATTCATCTCCCATCCCATCAGTTTCACTAGCTTCTGTCTCAATCCCTATACCAGGTAGTGTGGGGTAGAGAGTCATAAATAAAACTGAGCTATCCCAATGCAGATGGGAAGGACAGCAGTATTCAGTGAGAGAAATCTTAAGTTACAAGGTGCCTCTTGCAGGCTCTTTTAACAAACCTAATCGCCAACAGTCACCTGACTAGTCCCTGTATCAACCAGACATATCTCACCCTTTTTGTACTGAATGCTTCAAAATAAATCCAAGTTTTAGCTAGAAAGAAGGGAGGCACTTACCAATCCGCCCTATCTTCATACCAGAGCGGGCCAGGGCTCGGAGGGCTGACTGGGCCCCTGGTCCAGGGGTCTTGGTCCTAGGAAATAAAGGTTTGAGGAAAGTCAGTGGCCAAGTCAATGGGCATCCTAAAATCCCATAACTCTCTAGTGAGGTATCTACAAACTTTCTGTAAAGGGGTAGACAATAAATTTTTTAGGCTAAGTGGGCCACTGTTTTTTGTTGCACATTTTATCTAGCATGTCCCCCACTCAACAAAGTCATCTATTCTAGATTTCTTGTCTCCCCCCCCCGGTCCCTGGACTAAAAGTCTACATCCTTACCTTGTCCTACAAGACAGAGCAAAACTCCACCCCTGACTCTCTCTGATCACTCCTTGTGCCATTCTTTCCTTCACATGTACCCAGATTCATTCCCATAACTCTAGCTGGAATGTTCTCCCCTTGTCCCTTCCTCATTAGAAGGATTCCTACCTCTTCATTCAGACCTTACTTTAAATTATATTCTATCACTTTTGTTTCCTGGCATCTGCCACAAATGAAAACCACATATCCCAGCCACACCACACTATTGGGTGGCACCTGTGGCTCAAAGGAGTAGGGCGTTGGCCCCATATGCCACAGGTGATGGGTTCAAACCCAGCCCCGGCCAAAAATTGCAAAAAACACCCCATAAACTTCTTAGGGGTGGCACCTGTGGCTCAAAGGGGTAGGGCACTGGCCTTATATGCCAGAGGTAGCAGGTTCAAACCCAGCCCCAGCCAAAAACTGAAAAAAAAAAAAAAAAAAAAAGACACATTTAACCACACTACACTATTGTTTAAATTGACTGTCCCACCAGCCTACGTTCTTCATTAAGAGGGTAGAGGCAGTCCAGCCTCTAGGTTTCCCTATCACTCTCTTCTAGTACTTAGAACACACATAGCACCCAGTATAGAGTGGGTTCTCCATAAACAGAGTAAGTCGCTAGGGCAGAGGCATGCAGGAGCCAATTATTAAATATGTATACGACTACAATTATCTTGTTCAGGCTGGGTGCCGTGACGCATGCCTGTAAATCCTAGCACCCTGGGAGGCTGAGGAGGGTGGATCTCCTGAGCTCAGGTGTTCAAGACCTGCCTCAGCAAGAATGAGACCCCCATTTCTAAAAATAGCCAGGTATTATGGTGGGTGCCTGTAGTCCCAGCTACTTGGGAGGCTGAGGCAAGAGGATCGCTTGAACCCAAGAGTTTGAGGTTGCTGTGAGCTGAGGCCACAATACTCTACCAAGGGCAAAAAATGAGACTGTCTCAAATAAATAAATAAATAGGGTGGTGACTGTGGCTCAAGGAGTAGGGTGCCGGCCCCATATACTGGAGGTGGAGGGTTCAAACCCAGCCCCAGCCAAAAAGTAAATAAATACATCTTGTTCAAGCTATAGTAACAAAAAAAAGCCACCCAAGCTCCATAATCTTACCACCACCCACCCTCAACATGACACACCTATTTCCTCCAGTAGCCCGAAGTTTGATGTGTAGAGCAGTGATGCCCAGCTCCTTGCACCTCTGAGCCACATCCTGGGCAGCCAACATGGCAGCATATGGAGAGGATTCATCTCGGTCAGCCTTCACCTTCATCCCACCAGTCACTCGGCAGATGGTTTCTCTGGGGACAGACAAAAGCACAGGGTCATTTCTTCCTTGTCCAACAAGGGTTCACTGAGTTTCATGTCCTAATGAGTAAACAGCAACACAGCTCAGGTATGGCAGGTGATGAACAACTTAAACATGAATACTCATCCCAAACTAGACCACCACGGGATCTGCCTTCATGGGGTTCATGGTCTAGCAAGGTGAATATAGCTAAACTTCATACTAACACCTCCGATACTATCACACTATAAGAACAGATTTAACTGCTAGGAAATCACCTTATTTGCAAACTAAATGAGCAAACCCATTTTCTCGCCAAAACAGTAATTCTTTAGAAAGAACCCTCTACACTGCTTCCCAGTCCCAGGGTCCTTTCTTCCCTCAGCCTCTTTGCTACCTGGGTTTTGTGCCTCTCATCCCAGGTATACTCACTTGCCGGAAAGATCAGTGACATGAACAAAGGTGTCATTGAAGGATGCAAAGATGTGGCACACACCAAATACATTCTCTCCTTCAGCCACCTGAGGTCCAAGGCTTATAACCTGTTCTTCCTTCTTTTCCTTCCCCTTGCGAGGTGCCATTTCTGAAGGAAAAAAAGAACTCCAATGTTAACAGATAAAAAGTTCCCAGAACCTTCTCCCTGGTAAAGGAAACCCCAAGTTGTGCTCTTGTGTCACCCAAGCCTATGCTATACGCTCTCACCTCTCGCTATCACTAAAGCATCTCTCTCTATACTTGGGGAGTGTCTCCTGGTGGTTAAAAAGCAACACACTATGAAACTGCCAAAAGCACAGCTCACAATACCTACAGGACAGAAAGTTGTGGTTCTAGCAGCAGTTCATAAGCATCCCTACAATTTTCACCTAGTGGGCCTCCAAATACAGAAAACATACTGGCTTAGGTCTCTAGAGGCATCAGAAATCAAATAATCAATAAATCAAACCTGGGGAAACCAATTCCCCTCTCTGTGTCTTACTGTTTCCAATAGATAAGCTAAAAGATTTTTGATCATTTGTTCTGGGTGACAAAGCAAGTCAGAGCAGAAATCAGAACCAGGTTAGGGGATTCTCAGTCCACATACAATACTTCCAATACCAGAAGTGCTGGCTCAGCACCTGTGGCTCAAGTGGCTAAGGCGCCAGCCACATAAACCTAAGGTGGCGGGTTCGAATCCAGCCCAGGCCGCCAAACAATGACGGCTGCAACCAAAAAAAAATAGCCGGGCGTTGTGGCAGGCGCCTGTGGTCCCAGCTACTTGGGAGGCGGAGGCAGGAGACTCTCTTGAGCCCAGGAGTTGGAGGTTGCTGTGAGCTGTGATGTCACAGCACTCTACCCAGGGGGACAGCTTGAGGCTCTGTCTCAAAAAAAGAAAAAGATAAAATAAAATAAAATAAAAAACCAGAAGTGCTTCTGTGTTTCCTGGCCCCAAATCATTTACAGGTGAAGTTCAAAGAAGCCTGAAAGGAAACTTCCAAAAAGGTAATAAGCCCAAGACCAATATAGACCCATGTAATCAATGGACACTGTTCTTGAAAAGAAAAATCAAAAAACCCACTGCATGGGTCAATTTCTGTGCTAGCCTGAACTCAGAATTCAAGGATCTCTGACCAACCCAGCCCTGAAGCCTCACCTCCTATTTTCTGGGTTCCAGCCGATCCCCCTGAAAACCAACCTAAATGCTACCTCCCATCCTGTGGCAACTGTCTCCTGGCATCCTTTACTACTATTTAGAACGAAGCCCTTAAACGTCTACAATCAAATGTTAAAGTTACTAAATTAATACCCAAAAGGAAGGCTAATGGTAAAGATCTATCCCAGACATTGGATGTGTCTGCGAAATCAAAGAACTCTAACAACCTGACATGGTTTAAGTGCAATCATACTGTCAAGGGACACAAGCAAGGGACATGCTGACAAGAGAAAAGAAAGAGGGCAGTGCCTGTGGCTCAAAAGGATAGGGCACCAGCCCCATATGCCGAAGGTGGTGGGTTCAAGCCCAGCCCTGGCCAAAAACTGCAAAATAAAAAAATTTAAAAATAAAAAAAAAAAGAGAAAAGAAAGAAGAGAATAAGAAAGTGGAGGGCTAGCTAGTATGACTACTTCTGCCTAAAGCCTTAGGCCTTCTGAACAACTTCCTAACACTTACTGATGACTTCTGGAGGACCAGAACTTACCCCCTGTAAATGGAGAAGACAAAGACAGAAATATCTTCATAAAAACAATGGCATATCAAACCTAGAAACAAAGTGTCAACCCCCAGTTCAACACTCTACATTATGCCAGAGGATGCCTCTACTCCACAAGTTAACAACCCCAGACCTCAAAGTCTGTCTCAAGTGTTCCTAGATCTCTCCAGTCCTTCTTTATAGTGGGATCACAACAAATACTCCAAGTGTAAGTCTTGGGTGTACAAAGTCAGCTGTTTGTTCCTAACCCCAAATTAAAGAGCAAGAGCCAGTGGGTTAACTACTGGAAGGAAGTAGAGGCCCACAGCAGAGGGGCCCAAAGTACTGGCTGGAGAGGCCTAGAAAGGCTCCAGTAGACCGTAGCCATGGAAGAAGTTTTGACATAGTAGCTACCCGATTTGCAGTTTCCCGATTTATTGATGCTGGGTCGTGAGCACCCATAACTTAAAAAAGTGCCCAACTCAGCAATGGCAAGAAATCACCCTGATTTAGGAAGCATCCAACACAGGATCAGAGTTTTCCCTGCATTCCTTTCTCGAATCATAACTACAACTTTATTAAATCAATGCTACTGTTATTCCTATTTTGCTGCCAAGAAAGCAAACTCAACTTCAGGTGCGGCCCAGCACCATAAAAGCTAGCGAGACTGGGGGGGAAGTGAGCCCACGTCTACCGGGTTGTTCTCGCTCCCCCAACCACACTTTGCGGACGTACAAACGTGGCTGGGCCCGCAGCGCAAAGCCGAGACCTTAAGAGCAGGATCCGCACTCACAAGCTTTTCCTTGAGGCAAGACGGCAGCCTGCCGAGACCTGGCGCGAACTCGATCCCGGGTACGGCAGAATCCAGGTGGACCAGACACGCGTCTCTCGCCCAGCACCTGGCTCAGCTTCAACGGAAAGGCCCCAGGCCCGTGCCCCCAACCTCACTAAGCCCCTCAGCCAGAGGATGCCACTGGATTGTCAGCGCCGAAAATCTCTTACCTGCGCAACGTCTCCAGACTCCGCACCGGAAAGAGAGAGCGGGACAGGGCGGAGCTACGGCTCACTTCCGCATCCCGGAAGTGTACTTCTGAGGTCACGGGGTGGGGCTGGATCCCGGAAGAGGCAGCCTTTATTGTTTCCCAAAAGAATAAGACTCGCCCTAGGGAAAGACCGATTATTTAACTGAGAGCGAAAGGAGGCAGGACGCTGGGTGTAGCTGCGAGGGGATCTGCTTACGCGACTAAAACGGCTTACAAAACGGCCCTATCAACAGGGTGAGGCGGGCCTGTGTTCCAAGATGGTGGTGGCCGTGGCTAGATAGACTTCCGCCATCCTGGCTCTGGGTCCGCCGTCCAGGAAGCGGCAGCGCACCTCGTGTTGCGGAGGGGGATAACAACAACAAAACCTCAATCAAAGCTGGACAGGTGGCTTGAGCTACTCGCAAAGCTGATGCGGGAAGATCCTTTGAGCCAGGAGTTCGAGTCCACCTCCCCCCATCCCGGTCTTTAAAAAAAGAAGGGAAGGGCCGCTCCCGTAGCTCAGTGGGTAAGGCGCCGGCCACATACACCAAGGCTGGAGGGTTCGAACTGGCCCGGGCCAGCTAAAAAAAACAATAATGACAACTGCAACAAAAAATAGCCAGGCGTTGTGGGGGCACTGGTAATCCCAGCTCCTTGGGAGACTGAGGCGAGAGAATTGCTTGAGCCCAGGAGTTTGAGGTTGCTGTGAGCTGTAACACCTCGGCACTCTACTGAGGGTGATAAAGTGAGACTCTGTCTCCAAAAAAAAAAAAGAAAGAAGGCTCGGCGCCTATAGCTCAACCGGCTAAGGCGCCAGCCACGTACACCTAAGGTGGCGGGTTCGAATCCCCAGCCCGGCCCGCCAAAAAACAATGACGGCTGCAACCAAAAAATAGCCGGGAGTTGTGGCGGGCGCCTGTGGTCCCAGCTACTTGGGAGGCGGAGGCAAGAGACTCGCTTGAGCCCAGGAGTTGGAGGTTGCTGTGAGCTGTAATGCCATGGCACTCTACCCAGGGGGACAGCTTGAG
>CAUYTI010027042.1:0-13752 GCA_963575145.1 Galago senegalensis
CAAAGAAAAAGGAGAACTCAGACCAATTTCACTAATGAATATAGAAGCAAAACTTCTCAACAAAATCCTAGCCAGCAAATTACAGCTTCTCATCAAACAAGTCATACATCATGAGGCTGATTTAACACACGCAAATCCATAAATGTAATCCACTATATCAACAGATATGAACACAAAGACTATCTGATCCTCTCAATAGGTGCAGAGAAAGCATTTGATAAAATCCAGCATCCATTTCTAATGAGAACACTGACGAGTGTAGGCATAGGTGGGACATTTCTTAAACTGCCAAAGCCATCTATGACAAACACACACCTAATATTTTACTGAATGGAGTAAAACTAAAAACTTTTTGACTTAGAACTGGAACCAGCCAAGGATGTCCTCTACTATTCAACATAGTTCTAGAAATTTTAGCCAATACAATCAGGCAACAGAAGGTAATAAAGGGCATCCAAATAGGAACAGTAGAGATCAAACTATCCCTCTTTGCTGATGAGATGATCCTATATTTAGAGAACCCCAAGGACTACACCACAAGCCTCCTGGAAGTGATCAAAAAATATGTAATGTCTTAGGATATGAAATCAATGCCCTCAAATCAGTAGCCTTTGTATATGCCAATAACAGCCAAGATGAGAAGCTAATCAAGGACACAATCCCCTTGATGGTACCTTCAAAGAAAATGAAATACCTAGGACTACATCTAATAAAAGAAGTGAAGGACCTCTATAAAGGAAATTATGTAACCCTAAGAGGGAAGATGGCCAATGGAAGCCATCTTTCAACAGAAGCTCCCTTCCAGAAGGATAGATAATGGTCAGAACAAATCCAATAAAACTGAAGATTGGGAGCTGAGCTGAGAGAGAAAATTGATAAGTGCACCTACCATTCTGAACTCTCAGTCCACACTTCCCCCCTCATCTGGCAGTCTGGAAGACTACACCCTACAGAGTGCAGAGTGTCTGGAGGTTCCTTGTGAGGTCTGAGTATCTATTGAGCCATAGTGTAGGTATGCTGAAATCGTGACTTGAGTAGAAGTAGGGAGACACTGGAGGAGGGGACCATCCCATTGCCAGGAAATTGTGTGGCAGCTGGGAGAATGTGGCCACAGCACAGGCAGATGCACGACAGTAGCAGCAACATGGGGACCCGCATGACAGCATTTGTGGAGCTGCAGAAGCAGTAGTGGGTGGCACCCTCTCACCAAGTCTAAATTTTGGAGAGACACCTCACCAATTCTGTGGGCCACTGGATGGAGCCAGAACTCGCCCCACAGGGGTACCAGAGGAGGAGTATGGCTGGGGCAGAGGCACAGTCTCTCTGAGGGAGAGAAACACGTGCTGTGATGGGAGCCCTCAGCTTAGAACTGACTCAGGTAGAACACTCCCCAGTTTCCAATAAGAACCAGAGGGAGTCAGGCTTGAGCTCCTCCTGCCGACTGGTAGCAGACTGCTGTGGCCTGGCCAAGGAGGCATTGACTCCCCTATGATTCTAGCAGGTGCAAATCCCTGGTGCATTTGTCTATCAGAGGGAATTGGGCCACAGCCCTGCTATGCTGTGGTGTAGGGTGGGGATGGAGGCACAAAGCCCCCTGGACTAACTCTTTTGCTTGGTGGGCCTTCCTGCATCCACTGAGGCCTAGAGGGAGTCACATGTGAGCTGCCAGTGGACCCCACCTGTCTGGTTGCTGGAGAGCTTTTGAACTCTCCCATTTGAGCAGCAATTGTGCTGCCTGGGACAATTGGTTTGGAACTCTTGACCTGGGCCAGCCACCCAGGAACATGCCAAGGTTCAGCCCTAGTTGTGTTGTAATGGGAGGGACTGATTCTCCTCTTCCAGTTGTCACAAGTGTGGGGCAGGGTATCTTAGCTGCTTGGATCTCTCCCCAGGTGAGATTTCAGCCCCAAACCGCCAACTGACTAGGGTTGAAGAGGCTGGCTGAATACCAGACAGAGTCACCTAGCCCCATCACACCAATCAGGACCCCAGAGTCTCTGGCTGCTGTACTGAAAGGGAGTTTTGTAAAGCTAAAAAGGAAGAGCCATACTCACCTGTCCCAGCTCTTAGAGCTGGTGCACAACAACTCCTGGAGCCCTCAATCTGATCTCACCCAGCTTCACTTGTGGAACTGAAAAATAATCATGGGGTGGAACCAGAAGAAAAACCCCACTAACATTAATAATCAGAGTAGATCATCTCATCTCCCCTAAGGAATGACCAAGGAGATACAACATAAGATGCCATTTATAAACAAATGGCTGAAATGCCAGAAATAGAATTAATATATGGATGGAAAATAAGGTAAATGGATTGGAAGTTGAAATTAGAAATTCAAGGAGCAGTTCAAAAGTTGTCTCAAGAAATCAATGAATTCGGCTCGGCGCCTATAGCTCAACCGGCTAAGGCACCAGCCACATACACCTAAGGTGGCGGGTTCGAATCCCCAGCCCGGACCTGCCAAACAACAATGACGACTGCAACCAAAAAATAGCCAGGCGTTGTGGCGGGCACCTGTGGTCCCAGCTACTTGGGAGCCTGAGGCAGGAGACTCGCTTGAGCCCAGGAGTTGGAGGTTGCTGTGAGCTGTAATGCCATGGAACTTTACCCAGGGGGACAGCTTGAGGCTCTGTCTCAAAAAAATAAAAAAATAAAAGAAATCAATGAATTCAAAGACAAAATCTCCAAGTATTTGGACATAATGAGAAAAGAAATAGCAGAGCTCAAAGAAATGAGAAATTTCTTTGAGAGGCTTCATAATACATTACAACCCCTCATTAACAGAGAGGACCAGACAGAAGAAAAAATCTCTGAAGTTGAAGGCAAGCTTTTTAATGCTTCCAAACACTCATAGAAGCACAGAAGTGGAGAGTAAAAACTGATCGTTCCCTGAGAGAGTTGTGGCACCACTCCAAAAGAGCAAAAAATTGCCTTATAGGAATTCTTGAAGAAGAGGATGGTCCTAAAGGCACTGATGCTCTACTCCAAGATATAATGGAGGAGAATTTCCCAAGCATGGTAAGAGATATAGAAATTCAGATAGTAGACACTTTCAGAACCCCAGCATGACTCAAGCCAAATAAAACATCTCCTAGAGATGCTGTAATTAACTTGGCCATGGTTACTATTAAGGAGAAAATTCTGCAAGCAGCCAGACCTAAGAAAAGTATAACATACAAGGGAAAGAATATTAGAATGACTGCAAATCTCACAGCTAAAAACTTTGGAGCCAGAAAAGTATGGTTATCAACCTTCAATCTTCTAAAACAAAACAACTTTCACCCCAGGATCCTGTATCCAGCTAAACTGAGTTTCATTTGTGATGGAGAAATCAAATACTTTACTGACTTACACATATTGAAGAAATTTGCCATAACTAAGTCAGCTCTCCAAGATATTCTCCTACCCATCTTCCAGAATGATCAGCTTAATGGTCTACCATCAAAGTAAACTCACTCAGAAAACCTTGAACAAAATCTAACATCCACAAAGGTGAAAATATTAAAAATATCCACTGGACATTTAAAAAACACAACAACCAAAACACTACCATGATAATCAACATTCTCAACTAACATGAATGCCTTAAATTTTCCTCTAAACAGGGACATGATGGTTGGCTGGATAAAAAAATTCAGGCGAGATATTTGTTGCATACACTAATTATATTACTTTAAAGGATAAAAATAGACTGATGGTGAAGGGATGGACATGTATAATTCAGGCAAATGGAAATCAGGAAAAAAGCAGTGGTTGTGATTTGATTTGCAGATATAATAGGCTTTAAAACAACAAAGGTAAGGAAAGATAAAGATGGTCACTCATGAAGAGATTTCAATTATTAACATTTACACACCCTATCAGAATGCTCCTCAATTTATAAAGGAAACCCTAGTGGACATGAACAATCTGATATCTTCCTGCAGTATAATAGTTGTATATTTTAACACCCCTTTGGCAGTGTTGGGTAGGCCTTCCATGAAAAAAAAAAAAACTAAATAAATAAATATTGAATTTAAATTTGACCCTACAACAAACGGACTTAAGAGACATCTACAGAACATTTCATACCAATAAAACTGAATACACATTCTTTTCATCAGCCCAAGGAATATCCTCCAAAAATGATCATATCTTAGGTCATAAGTCTAACTTCAGCAAATTTAAAAGAATATAAATTATTCCTTGTACTTTCTTGGACCATCATGGAATAAAAGTTGAACTCAACAGCAACAGGAATCTTCATACTCAAGCAAAGTCATGGAAATAAATAACCTTACCCTGAATGGTAGCTGTGTCAAACATAAGATTAAGGAGGAAATAACCAAATTTTTGGAACAAAATGATAATGAAGACATGAATTGTCAAAACCTGTGGGATAATGCAAAGGCAGTCTGAAGAGGCAAGCCTTCCTTAAGAGAACAGAAAGAGTGGATATCAACAACTTAACAGGTCAGCTCAAGCAACTGGAAAAGGAAGAACATTCCGAAAACCCAGCAGAAGGAAGGAAGTAACCAAAATTAGAGCAGAATTAAATGACATTGAAATCAAAGAACAGTAAAATAAAAAGTTGGTTTTTTTAAATGATTAGCAAAATTGATAAACCTTTGGGTAACCTAACCAGAAACAGAAAAGTAAAATCCCTTATACATCAATCAGAAGTGATAAAGGAGAAATTACAACATACACCTCATAAATTAAAAGAAATTCTTAATGACTGCTACAAAAAAAACTGTATTCTCAGAACTATGAAAATCTAGAGGAAATGGACCAATATAGGGAAGGATGTCACCTTCCTTGACTCAGCCAGAGGAATTGGAAATGTTGACTAGACCTATATCAAGCACTGAAATAGCATCAGCTGTGAGAAATCTCCCAAAAAAGAAAAGTCCAGGAACAGATGGCTTCACATCAGATTTCTACCAAATCTTTAAAGAGGATCTAGTATTTATATTGCATAACCTTTTCCAAAACATAGAACAGAAAGAATACTTCCTAACACATTTTCCAAAGCAAATATCACTCTGATCCCCAACCCAGGAAAGAACCCAACAAAGAAAGAAAATCATAGATAAGATCATTAATGCATATTGGTGCAAAAATATTCAGTAGGAACCTAGCAAACAGAATTCAACAACACATCAAACAAATTATACACCATGATCAAGTTGGTTTTATCTCAGGGTTACAAGGATGGTTCAACATATGTAAAGTTATAAACATAATACATCACATAAACAAGATAGAATACAAAGACCACATGATTTTCTTAATTGATACAGAAAAACCTTTCCAGCATCTCTTCATGATCAGAACACTTAAGAAAATTGGTATAGAAAGGACATTTCTTAAACTTATAGAGCCCATCTACAGCAAACCCACAGCCAATATGGTATTGAATGGAGTTAAATTGAAATCATTTTCACTCAGATCAGGAACCAGGCAAAGTTGTCTATTGTCTCTGTTGCTTTTTAACATTGTAATGGAAGTCTTAGCCATTGCAATCAGGCAAGAAAAGGCGATCAAGGATATCCATATAGGGTCAGAGAAGATCAAACTTTCACTCTTCACAAATGATATGATTGTATTTCTGGAAAATCCAGGGATTCCACAACAAAACTCTTAGAAGTAATCAAGGTATAAAGCAACATCTCAGGTTACAAAATCAATACTCACAAATCTGTAGCCTTTTTATATAACAAAAATAGTCAAGCTTAAAAAACAGTGAAGGACTCTATTCCTTTTAGAGTAGTTCCAAAGAAGATGAAATATTTGGGAGTTTACCTAACAATGGATGTGAAAGATCTCTACAAAGAGAACTATGAAACTCTAAGAAAAGAAATAGCTAAAGATGTTAACAAATGGAAAAACATACCATGCTGATGGCTGGGAAGAATCAACATTGTTAAAATACCCACAATATCCAAAGCACAATTTTAATGCAATCCCTATTAAAGCACCACTGCCATACTCTAAAGAACTCAGAAAAATAATACTTCATTTTATAGGAATCAGAAAAAAACCTTGAATAGCTAAGACATTACTCAGAAATGAGAACAAAGCAGGTGGAATCATTCTACCAGACCTCAGACTATACTATAAATTCATACTGACCAAAACAGCATGGTACTGGCACAAAAACAGAGAGTTAGATGTATGGAACAGAATAGAGAACCAAGAGATGAACCCAGCTACTTACTGTCATTTGCTCTTCAATAAGCCAATTAAAAACATTCAATGAGAAAAAGACTTCCTATTTAACAAATGATACAGGGTGAACTGGCTGGCGACCTGTAGAAGACTGAAACTAGACCCACACCTTTCATCATTAGCTAAGTTAGACTCTCACTGGATTAAAGATTTAAACGTAAGACATGAAACTATAAAAATACTAGAAGAAAGTGCAAGGAAAACACTTGAAGAAATTGGCCTGGGTGAATATTTTATGAGGAGGACTCCCTGGGCAATTAAAGTAACACCAAAAAAAAAAAAAAAATTACTGGGATCTGATCAAACTAAAAAGCTTCTGCACAGCCAAGAACACAGTAAGTAAAACAAGCAGAAAGCCCTCAGAATGGGAGAAGATATTTGCAAGTCATTTCTCTGACAAAGGTTGAATAACCAGAATCCACAGAGAACTCAAAAGTATTAGCAAGAAAAGAACAAGTGATCCATCTCAGTGTGGGCAAGGGACTTGAAGAGAAACTTCTCTGAAGAAGACAGGTGCACAGCCTACAGATACAGGAAAAAAATGCTCATCATCCTTAATCATCAGATAAATACAAATGAAAACCACTTTCAGATATCATTTAACTCTAGTAAGATTAGTCCACATCACAAATTCCCAAAACCATAAATGTTGGCCTGGATGTGGAGAAAAGGGAACACTTGTGCACT
Organism: Galago senegalensis; assembly: GCA_963575145.1. NCBI lineage: Eukaryota > Metazoa > Chordata > Mammalia > Primates > Galagidae > Galago > Galago senegalensis. The sequence goes on from CAUYTI010027042.1 coordinate 6,898, forward strand.
GCTGATGGGAATGCAAACTTATAAGTTCCTTTTGGAAAGATGTTTGGGGATGACTTATGAATCTAAAAATAGACCTGCCATTCTATCCTTCAATTCCTCTATTAGGTATATATTCAGAAGACCAAATATCACTTAATAACAAAGATATTTGCACCAGAATGTTTATTGCAGCCAAATTCATACTAGCTAAGTCATGGAAGAAGCCCAAGTGCCCATCGACCCATGAATGGATTAATAAATTGTGATATATGTACACCATGGAATATTATGCAACCTTTAAAAAAGATGGAGACTTTATCTATTTCATGTTTACATGGATGGAGCTGGAACACATTCTTCTTAGCAAAGTATCTCAAAAATGGAAGAAAAAGTATCCAATGTATGCAGTCCTACTGTGAAACTAATTTATAAGCACCACACTTCCATATGAAAGCTATAATCCAGCTATAGCCCAAGATGAAGGGGAAAGAGGAGAGGGAGGGGAGGGGAGGGAGGAGGATGGGTAGAGGGAGGTTAATTGGTGGTACTACAACTATGGTGCATTTTACAAGGGTACATTTAAAACTTACTAAATGTAGACTATAAATATCTTAACACAATACCTAAGAAAATATGGTGAAGGCTATATTTACCAGTTTGATGAAAGTATTTCAAATTGTACATAAAACCAGCACATTGTACCCCATGATTGTATTAATATGCTATGATTTAATTAAAAAAAAAGAAAAATTCAGGATATCAGACCACCTTTTTAAGAACTCTTCATTACAGGAATTAGAATTGAATAAATTCAATTTAATAGAATGAAAATAAAATACATTCAACTCTCTGTAAGTGATGTTTTAAACCTCTAGGAAACACGAAAATTATTTATTTTTATTTTTTTCTTGTCCTTACCCTCACCCTCCCTCCTCTCTCTGTCTGTACTCTTCTTCCCCCCCTGCTGCCTTGTCGTTAATTGTCATTAATTATCCTCATATCAAAGTTGAATACATAGGATTCATACTTTTCCATTCCTGTGATGCTTCACTAAGAATAATGCGTTCCACCTCCATCCAGGTGAATACAAATGCTGCAAAATTTCTATTTTTTAATGGCTGAATAGTATTCCATGGTATACATATACCACAGCTTCCCAATCCATTCCTGGGTTGAGGGGCATTTAGGCTGTTTCCACATTTTAGGCATTTGTAAACATAAAAATTATTATTTTTATTTTATTATATTTTTTTATTAGATCATAATTGTGTACATTAATTCTCTCATAGGATACAGTGTGTTACTTCTATATGCAGTTTGGAAAACTCTCATCCAGGTGACCAACATAGCCATCATGTCTTTCTCATAATTGTTATGCTAAGACATTTATATTCAACCTTTAGACAAATTCACCTGTACCCAAATAGAATAAACTATAGGCATGATCCCCACAATATCATTCTCTTCACCCAGCCTCCCCCTCCCCTCCCCCCTCTTCTTTCCCCATAGTCTAGGGCTCCATTTGGATTGTAGCTTTCCTAAGATAGCTAACAATTAGTTTCATAATAGTGTTGAGTACCCTGGATACTTTTTCTTCCATTTTTGAGATACTTTGCTAAGGAGGCTCCCTGGCCCTAGAACATGAAAATTATTAATAGATGTATTGTCAACAAAATACGTATGGTACTTATGATCAGCAAAATATGCCAAACTATGAAAACTGCTGATCATGTCAGAGATACAAAAAAAAACCTAAAGAACTAATTGGTTCTCAGTTGAGCAAGATTTTCTTTAACTGTTAATTGTCCCCAAAGTAAGCATCTCAAAGATTGATAGTTAGCTACCAATTATGTATGCTGTTACTCTATTGAAATTAAAAAAATCTTGGTGTTTTAGAGGTACACACTAAAACACTGTATTTTCTAACCTTCCTAGCACCTGAGCGTGGCATATGAATAAGATTCAATCAATAAGTAATACAGTGAAAATTTTGTGTGGGGCTTTCAGAGGTCTCCTTATAAGGAAGGGGCACTTGGTTTTCTTCCTTTCTTCCTCCATCCTGCTGCTTTAACTCTGAAGATGATGACTGGAGCAGCATTAGCCCTCTTGGATGATTGCCAGGTCATGGAAGAAGCCCAAGTGTCCATCGATCCACAAATAGATCAATAAACTGTGGTATATGTACACCATGGAATACTATGCAGCCCTATAGAAAATAGAGACTTTACCTCCTTCATGTTTACATGGGTGGAACTGGAAAATGTTCTTCTTAGCAAAGTATCACAGGAATGGAATAAAAAGTATCCAATGTACACAGCCCTTTTATGAAACTAATTTATAGTTCTCAAATGAAAGCTACAACTTAATTCTAGCCTAAGAATATGGCGAAGGGGTGGGGAAGGGGAGGGGAGAAGGGTGGCAGGGTGGTGGGAGGGTGACTGGAAAGATCACCTATATGGTCTGTCTAACAAAAGTACAAGTGAACTTTTCTAGAACTAGAGTATAAATGCTTTGACACAATGACTAAGCAAATGACATGAAGTCTATGTCGACCAGCTTGATGAAAGTATTTCAAATTGTATGTGAAAACACTACACTGTACCCCATGTTTGCATTAATGTATACAGCTATCATTTAATAAAAAAAAGAAAAGAAAAAAAGAAAAGCTGGCGGATTTTTAAAAGGAAAAATAAAGAAGAAAAGAAGGCTGTATCATAGGAATCAAACTGCAAAAAGTTGGACAACTCTGACTTTATGATGACCTTGGAGCCATTATACTAGACTTTAACTGTCTACCTCAGCACTTGTTTTACCTGAGAGAGAAGGAACTTTGTCATATTTAAGCTACTCTATTTGGGTTCTCGTCTATAGGTAGTGGACTTTATCTCTACTAATTACATCCATACAACCTCTCAACTATTTCAAACTACAGGCATGTGTCCCCTTATGTATCTCTATTAGCTGTCAAATCTTTTTCTGAGAACAATTACTCATCTCTCAGTGGTGCAAATATAAGTCTGTAGATTATTTAAGTAATAGTTAGCTGTCTACTCTATGTGAAAGACAGTCTTTGTTCTTGCTCTATTTAAAGTCAGAGCATACCCTTCTGTAGTAATTATAAACACTTTAAATTGTTCTTTCTCTAATTTAGATTGGACTGGCTCACAAATGGGTTAATGCTGCCAATGTGCCAAAACATATTGATGCCCACACTCTCAGAGCTGTCAAGACCTTTCAGGTTAATTTTCATCTGTTGGATTGAGTAGTTATTTGCAATTACTGTGCAGATATAAATGCATCATCATATTTGAATTACACAGAAATTAAATTCCTGAATCCCTATTTGTTTCACATGAAAAACTGTTTGAAAATTTCCTTAAACTGCACTCAGGACAACATTATCATATATTAGGAAATAAAAAGCATACTGATCTGAAATTCAACAAGTCCAAAGCTCATAAATGAAATATCAAGAGGGAAAGGGGTACAGTTTTTAAACACATACAACATGTTTTGAAATATCTATACATTATGAAATGGTTAAATCTAGCTAATTAACAAATGCACTACCTCATATAGTTATGATTTTCATAAGGACATATAACATCCACTCTCTTTACATTTTTCAACACAATATTTCATTATTGTGTGCAGTCACCTTGCTGTGCAAAATATCACTTGACATTTATTCCTCCTATATATTTCTTATTATGTACCCTTTGACCAACATCTTCTTATCCTCCCAACCCATTTAGCTTCTGGTAACCACCATTCCACTCTCTACTTCTATGTGATCAACTATTATAGATTCTCTATATGACTGAGGTTGTGTGCTATTTGTCTTTTATTCCCTGGCTTATTTCATTTAATATAATGTCCTCCATGTTCACCCAAATTGTCACAAATGACAAAATGTCATCCTTTTTTATGGAAGAATAGTATCCCATTGTGTATAGAGCATGTTTTCTTTACCCATACATCCACTGATGGACACTCAGGTTGATTCTATATCTTGGCTATCGTGAATAATGCTGCAATAAACATGGGGGTGCAGATATCCTTTCATATATTGATTTCCTTTCTTTTGCACATATATCTGGAAGGGTGATTGCTGGATTATATGGTAGTTATATTCTTTTTGTTGTTGTTGTTGTTATTTGGGGGGATTCATTGAGGGTACAAAGAACCAGGTTGCACTGATTGTATTTGTTAGGTTAAGTGCCTCTTATAATTGTGTCCTGACCCAAAAATGTGTGTCACAAACCACTACACCCATCCATCTCCCTCCCTTCTTCCCTCTCTGTGCACTTCCCCTCCTCCACTCCCCTTCCTCCTTCCCTCTGTCTGCTCTTCCCTTCCCCCACTCCTTCCCTCTTTCCCTCTCTCCGCTTCACCCTTTCCCCAGCTCCCTCCTTGCTTTTCTCTGCTCTCCCCATCTCCCATCCCCCATCATGTACTAGGTCATCACCTGTTCTCATATGAGAACTGAGTACATAGGATTCTTGCTTCTCCATTCTTGTGATGCTTTACTAAGAATAATGTGCTCCACTTCCATCTAGGTTATTATAAAAGATGTAAAGTCTCCATCTTTTTAAATGGCTGAACAGTATTCCATGGTGTACATATACCACAGCTTGTTAATCCATTTCTGGGTTGGTGGCCATTTAGGCTGTTTCCACATTTTTGCAATGGAGTTGCTATAAATAGTCTAGTGCAGGTGTCATTATGGGTAAAAGGATTGTTTTTCTTCTGGGTAAATGCCCAATAACGGGATTGCAGGATCAAATGGGAGATTTAATTTGAATTATTTGTGGGTTCTCCATACTTCCTTCCAAAAAGTTTGTGTGTGTTTGCAGAATCACCAGCAAGTTAAAAGTGTTCCCTTCTCTCCACATCCATACCAGAATTGAGATTTTCTTATGTGGGCTGTTTTCCCTGGGGTTTGATGATATCTCAAGGTGGTTTTGACTTGCATTTCTCCAATAATTAGGGACAACAAGCATTTTTTCCTATGTTTGTTAGCCTTCATCTGTCTTTATTAGCAAAGGTTCTATTCATCTCTCCTGCCCATTGATATAAGGGATTATTGGCTTTATTCATGTGGATTAATTGAGTTCTTGGTAGATCCTGGTTATCAAGCTATTGTCTGATTCCAAGTATGCAAATATCCTTTCCCGTTGTGTAGGTTGTCTATTAGCTTTGGTTGTTATCTCCTTAGCTGTATAGAAGCTTTTCAGTCTAATAAAGGCCTATTTGTTTATACTTGTTATTGTAGCAATTGCCACAGAAGTCTTCTTCATAAAGTAGTTCCCTGGGTTGATATCTTCAAGTGCTTTCCTTGAGGATTTTTATCGTTTTGTGCCTTAAATTTATGTCTTCTATCCATCTTGAATCAATTTTTGTGAGTGGAGAAAGGTGCAGGGAGAGTTTCATTCTTTTACATGTGGATTTCCAGTTCTCCCAGCACCATTTATTAAATACGGATTCTTTCCCTGAGTGTATGTTCTTGTTTGGCTTATCAAAGATTAGGTAGCCATGAGATGTTAGTTTCATCTCCTGGTTTTCTATTTGGTTATAGATATCTATTCTCTATTTTTATGCCGATACCATGCTATTTTGACCTTATAGCCTAGTAGTACAGCCTAAAGTTCAGTATGCTGATGTCCCCAGCTTAATTTTTTACTACCAAGAACTGCCTTAGCTATACAGGTTTTTTCCTGGTTCCATACAAAATGAAGAATTATTTTTTCAAGTCTTGAAAGTATGATGTTGGTATTTTAATAGGGAAGGCATTGAATCAGTAGATTGCTTTGGGAAGTATAGACATTTTAACAATGTTGATTCTTCCCAGCCATGATCATGGTATGTTCTTCTATTTGTTAATATCTTCTGCTATTTCTTTTCTTAGGGTTTCATAATTTTCTTTATAAAGATCTTTCACCTCTTTTGGTAGGTATATTTCTAGGTATTTCATTTTCTATGCAGCTATGGTGAAGGGGGTCATGTCCTTAATTAACCTCTCATCTTATCTCTTATTGGCATATACAAAGGCTACTGACTTGTGGACATTGATTTTATATCCTGAGACATTACTGCATTTTTTGATAACTTCCAGGAGTCTTGTGGTTGAGTCTTTGGGGTTCTCTAAGTATAAGATCATATCATTAGCAAAGAGGGAGTGTTAGACCTCCTCTGCTCCCATTTGGATGTCTTTTATTTCCTTCTCTTATCTGATTGTATGATAGTTCTATTTTTTATTTTTTATTAAGTCATTTGTACATAGATCGTGAATAAATTTATGCCATTATGGGATTCAATGTGTTGATTATTTGTACAAATTGGAGTGCTTACATCCTACTAATAAACATAGATTTCACCTCATTTACCCAATTACAGTGTTAAGACATTTGTGTTCTATACCTGATAGATCCAACCTGTACTTGCAATATGCTCCATAGGTGTGGTCCCCCTACTAACTCCCCCTATCAACCCATCCTACTCTGTTCTCCCCTTCCTCTCCTTCCCTCCTTCATCCTAGGCTATAGTTGTGCTTTATTTTTCATATGCAAGTGTGAGTGATTATAGATTAGTTTCACAGTAGTATGAGTACATTGGATATTTTTTCGCATTCCTGAGATACTTTACCAAGAAGAATATTTTCTAGCTCCATACATGTAAACATAAAAGAGGTAAAGTCTCCATTTTTTAATGCTGCATAGTATTCCATGATATACATATACCACAATTTATTAATCCATTCATGGGTCAATGGGCACTTGGGCTTCTTCCATGACTTGGCAATTATGAATTGAGCTGCAATGAACAATCTGGTGCAAATATCTTTATTGCCAAATGATTTTTGGTCCTTTGGATATA
>CAUYTI010027046.1:0-12348 GCA_963575145.1 Galago senegalensis
TACACCTAAGGTGGCGGGTTCAAATCCCCAGCCCGGACCTGCCAAACAACAATGACGGCTGCAACCAAAAAATAGCCGGGCGTTGTGGCGGGCGCCTGTGGTCCCAGCTACTTGGGAGGCGGAGGCAAGAGACTTGCTTGAGCCCAGGAGTTGGAGGTTGCCGTGAGCTGTTATGCCACGGCACTCTACCCAGGGGGACAGCTCGAGGCCCTGTCTCAAAAAAAAAAAATAAATAAATAAATAGAAAGTGGAATATAACAAGGATTCTACCTATAAAACAAGGTATAAAACAGCGCCACCAAAAGAGTAGGGGGAAGGATGCTGACCTGAGTAACATTGGACGTAAGTGGTGTGTGTAAAAACCAATGAGAAAAGGACTGTACGTGTGATCTGCACATTAGCTGATGAAGAGCACAGCATGTGGGGATGGTTGACAGTGTCCATATCTGCTGGAATCAAACCATTAACTACATGAGGACACATAGCCCTCTCTCAATAGCAGGTGTAACATCCAGATGGGGGAATAATAAGGAGACAGGGGGCAGGCTCGAGCCTACAGAGCTGCATCCCTAACCTCGGGGCTGCAGACCAGGGCTGGGCTGTGCCCTGTTGGGAACCAGGCCACACAGCAGATGGGCGGTGGGCAAGCAAGAAAATCTTCATCTGTATTAAGTATAAATTCTTATTATGATTGTTATTTATAAGAAACAGTTATGACCGATTATATATTGACAAGTTGGAAAGCCTAGAAGAGATGAAAAGAGTCCTACAAACAGACAATACAGGACTGGATCATGCATAAATGAACCATCTAAAAAGACCTACCACTAGCATACAAATCATTCATTGGTGCCTGTGGCTCAAAGGAGCTGGGGGCGGGCCACATAAGCCAGTGGTGGTTGGTTCAAAACCAGCCCTGGCCAAACAAAAAACCTGAAAAAAAAAAAAAAAAAAAAAAAGAAGAAGAAGATATTCCCAACAAAGGAAAGCCCAGGATCAGTTGACTTCATCAGAGAATTTTATCAAATATTTAGAGAATTAACAATCCTTTCAAACTCTTCACAAAAACTGAAAAGAGGGAAAACTTGCAGAGTCACTTTATAAGGCCAGTAACACCTGATTCCAAAGCTGTAAATGCATCACAAGAACAAAACCCCAGGCCAGGATCCCTGCTGAACATGATGCAATGGCGATCCACGGAAGAGCAGCCGACCAAACTCAACGCACAGCAGTAAAAGATCTGAGATGGTGTGTAAACAAAGCAAATGAAGCCTGGACTCTTCATAATCAAACTTTCTAGTAATGTGAGTTTCTTTTTCTTTTTTCCCATGTTTTCTGTTCATTATCTCCTTTTAATATATTTGCCAATATATTAAAAAGAAAAATGCAGAGAAAAATTAAAAAAAATTAGGGAATCATTTGTTCCACAAAGATCACTGAATTATCCCAAGTTGCCTACAATGCAAAGTTCATATTCCTCAGCATCACTCTGAGGGCGTGTGAGATCAGGAGACAGAGTCCCATCTGAGATGCATCTCCGCAGATGTCCCCATGTGCTCAGCAATAGTGGACGTGTGTTTTTTTCTCATGATGTCCTCTCCTTTCAGAAATGTGTGTGCTTGGAAGTACTGGTGTCTCCTAAACTTGAACGGCCCAATCTAGACACATGTGATACCTACTTGACTTTCTCCGCTACTCCAACTTTTAACGCGTGGCTCGTTTTGTTGTAATTCTTCATTCAGGTTTTGTTTAATATTATTGAACAAAGTTATAAACACTTTTTGGACAAATAAAGAGAGATTTTGAACATCATAGAGCTCTAGATCCTGGCACATAGAAATGCTCAAAATTCATTTACTGAATGAAACTGCATTAACTAACTCTAGAGGTTTGCTTTCTCTCCACTTTCATGAGACAAACTCTCACATCTGGTATCTTTAATGTGATTTTTCTTTTTAAAAAATATTCATTGATACAAATATTTGTATGTTTCTAGGCACATATATGATATTTTCCACATGCATGGACTGTATTTTGACCAAGTAAGGCTATTCGGAGTGTCCGCCACACTAAGTATTTACCATTTCTGTGTTTGGGGAACATTTCAAGGCCTGTCTTCCAGCTATTTTTAAATACCCAGTACAGTCATGTTAAGTGCATTCACCCCACTCTTCTCTCTATACCCAACTGTGTATTTATCCCCCTAGACCAAACTCGCTCCTCTCCCCCTTCCCACGAGCCACACCCTGGCAGACTCTAGGACCTGTCCTTCTATTCTCCATCTCCATGACATCAATTATTTTAGCTTCCACATATGAATGAGAACATGTGAACAAGGGTTATTTGACCTAATTTAATGTCTTCTAGCTCCTTCTCTTTTCACAACTAGCATAATTTCATTTTTCTTTATGGTCAAATATTATTCTTTTGTGTGTATATATCCTACATTTTAAAAATTCACTTGTCCATTAATGAACACTTAGGTTGATTCCTTACGCAGGAGGTGGCTGTGATCCTGTAGTCAGAGGCAGAGTGATCACTAGGCCCACAGTGGAGGGCTCAGGGGAGGGTGGCAGTGGCTATATTGTAGCCAGGCCACCAGCTACTGGGAGGCTGGGATTGCCTTCAGTGGCGGGAGCCGCACGCAGGTGGCTGGGGAACATGTGCTTGTGCTCTGGCCCCAGCTGTGGCATCTCATAGCATGACTCCTGTAGGCAGGGAAGTTGGTCTTTGAGCTGTTGAGCGCAACAAGGTCTTTATGAATGTCATTTTCTTCAGATCTGGAGGTAGAAGCCAGACGCAGCAGTAGCTGCAGATGGGAAATGTCAATAGGGGGCTTCCGGGACACGGAGATACAGAGGCTTCCAGGCACCCAGACAGGAGACATTCTGTTGGGGGCTGGGTCCTCAATATGGTGTCTGCTGTAGCTGCTTAAGGCTCAAGAACTGTGTGCATCTCAGAGTGGCCTCCCTCTCCCGAGCGATGCTCTCACAGTCTCCAGGCAGCTGCCCATGTCAGACTGGAGGCCTGCAGGGTCCAGAGCCCTTCCCCTGCCTCAGGCTCAGGTGTCCATGGTGGAATTTGGAATGCGGGTGGTCTCCTGCTCTTCCTTGCACGGGCAGCGTCCAGGCTCCCAGCGGTTCCCTGCTGAGCAAGCTGCCTTGGTCCCTCTCCTTCCTTGCTTTAGGGATTTCCGTCATTTCTGTGTGAATTCTCGTCCTCACTTTTAGATGGTCTGTGGAAAGTTGATTATTATTCACTATTTTGGTTCATCTTTGTGGAGAAGGCAAGTACCGGTTGCTTCAGGTCAGCAATCCTTAAGCACCTCTCTCCTTTTGAAAAAATACATACAAAAAGCCTTCTTTTTAAAAATATTTTGATCATGCAATATTCCTTTTTTTAAAGTTGTAGTGAATTTTACTGTCCTTTCAAAATCAATTGGTTTGTAGATTTTCTTTTTCAGAGTGTCTTAAAAATTGACTTTTTAAAATTTTATTTTACGTACAATTTCTCACAAGTTAAGACCATTTTTTTTTTTTTTAGAAAGCCTTAAATATTGTCATAATACATTTCTTTTCTCAAAATTGTCCCTGGCACCATATATGGTCCTTCATGATTTTTGAAATCATTTTAATAATATCTAAAACGGTCCAGTCACCTCTTTGGTAACATTCTCATTTTATCAGGCCAATGGTGCCATCTGACTCCAGTTATAGATGATCTTTTCCACAAAATAAATTCTCATGATTTTTAAATAGATGTTAGAAGTAATTTTACTACTTCCAGACAACAAAAATGTGAATTTCAATCCCATTGGGTAGTTAAAAGTACTATTTGTGCATCTAATTAGTGTTACTTTTATAGCCTAAGACCAGCTGTCCACTGACACACAGATTAAGTAGAAGATTTCAGTAATTAATCAGATATTTTAGGGAAAATAGAGTGCTTCAGCTACAATGACAAATACTTTTTGTAAGTTATCTTTATGTTTTTATTTTTTCATGGAAGTAAAGATCTTTAAGTCCCTCAGAACACATTATGAATGTTTTTAATATCTAGTTAGAGCTTGTAAAATACATGTTTTAATTTCTGTTTATGTTTTGACTTTTAATAAAAGTATTTGTACTAAAATAAGTATCTTTAAGTCCTTCAGAACACATTATGTTTTTAGTATCTAGTTAGAGCTTGTGAAATACATGTTTTAATTCTGTTTATGTTTTGACTTTTAATAAAAGTATTTGTACTAACATAGAGAGACAACTGGGCAAGTCCATCTTTTGTTACTCCCAATGGGACTAAAAGCAAAGTAGGCTAGTTTCTTCATCTGCCTCTGAATGGCAGGTGTACCATTTATTCCCACTTATGAAAGTATGTAGCATTTTGCAATCTGGCCTTATTCATGGGGCTCTTTGCTAGACTTTCCACCTTAGCTGAGACCTACATATTGTCACTTTTACACTTCATCCTAGTAAGAATGTGGATTGGAAGCACAAGGTCTATAGCATTAGGCAGAAACTTTCAGAAAAATATGAAACTTTGGGGCAAGAAGCTTATTTACCTTCTATGTTCTCCCAGTGTTTTGCCTTGGCCTCTGTACATGATTTTCTTTTGTGTTATGTCAGGAATACATTTAAATAAAATGGTTTTTCCTTTATTCCTTTGGTTTTTCTTTGAAAGAGAAAACCGATTAGGGTATCTGGTGTGACATACTCCCAGATAGAGAAGCTTGCTTCCCTTCCCTCTCTCTGTCTCTCTCTCTTTTCACTCTAAATGCTACATCTCCCACCCCAGCATCAATCCCTCCTGATAATTTATTCACATAGGATAGAACTACAAGTCAACACGATGTCAGAATTTAATAAATAATAGCTGGTGAAGAAACAGGACAAAATTAACATGTCTTGATTTAATGCACAAATCCTGATTAACTGATGAAAGAAATAATTATCACATTATGAGATAGGCCTTTGAGATATTTAACACAGATGAATCTACTGACTAATCTGTACTATTTCCCTCAAATATATTATTGTTTCCATCCACATGCTGTTAAATTTCTTTGTAAAATAATCTTTAATTAGTCCAAATTCTGCAAAGTATTTATATTTACTGAAATCGCAATTGGAGTCTAAAATATTTTTGCTGCAATAGAATACATCATTTTTCTAACAGTTTTTCTTTTAAGTATTGTATTTTCGGTTTATGATTTATCTTTCCAAGTCTACCCTGATGATTTTTTAGATTACTTTACGCTTGCTTGTATGTTACTCCAAACCCATTTGTAATAAAGATGTATTATTTTTCCTTCCTAATTGTGTTCAATTTTCTCTCACCATTTCAATATACGCTGCTGTGTGAAGTCAGATGAAGAATTTCCTGACTGAAAGGAAATGAGAGTTCAAGGACCGCAATTTACACTCTCAAGTCAGAATACGAGAGAACAGGCATATGAATTATTGTTATTTATTGCCTAAAACATTTACTGACTTCCAGTCAGCCCAGTTGTGCATGTTGTGGGATTATATTTATGTCTGTGCCTGGCTTCTTGGGGAGTTTGGCGGAGCATGTCTTTTCCTCTTAGGAACTTTGAGCCCGCCTTTCACCCAGCTGGTCTTGAGTCTGATATTGTCTGCACACACACTGCCTTTCCAAAGCCTGTCCAGTGCTTACCACGGGCTCCTACGACACTGCTCAGGTCATGCACTAACTAGCAGCAAAAACATCTCAGGGTATGATTCAGAAGGTACTGATCTTTCTTTGGAAGGTTACATTTGTGCAGTATTAAGAGTTCTAATGTTTGAAGACATTAAACTAATAGTATTTGTGGAGGAGCTACTTAATACTGATTTCTTGGGGTTGGGGGAGGGGATGGACACAATTTGCTATTGGGTTCAGAAACATGTAGCATAATGTTTGAAGGTCTGTGGGGAAAAGCCAGTCAGTCAAACATCAATGGCTTTTTTTTTCTTCAAGGTCCTAGAATTATTTCAAGGAGAAAAATAGAGTTTAGACAAAAAGAGTGAGAAAGAATAAAAATAACAATATAAACATAGACGAGTAAAATGATTATTGAATAATTCAACATATTTGAATGAAATTGCTGGGTTTACTTTGTTAGAGGTATTAAATTTAATTAGAATATGTAATAATAGAAATCATTTAAGAGATTAATTATTCACGTACAGACTAACCTCTGACAATGGTCAAATACACACCCCACCAAGTTAAGTAGCTCAAGAAACTTAAATGCTCAATAGAATTGCTAGAATTAAGTGTCTTATCATCAGACGCAATGAACTACTAGTGTACATGACAAAATAAGGAGGGCACTTGCTGTCTCTCTCTCTGTCTCTTTCTCCCCAATATTTGCCAGTAACCTTTTAATTTCATACACAGAGACTACATCTAACCATTTATTTTCAGTTTTTGAAAACTTTGAAGAGAGTATGTTTGCAAGAGAGTACCATCCATGTGTAATGTCTTCTCCCTATAATGGGGCTTTATTACATTTGAAGACATATAATTGAAAAAAACTTTATTATACTTGAAGTAAACATTCAGTCACTTCAAAGCATGTAAAAATTTACTTAGAATATTTAGACCAAGGAGGTCAACACAGAATGAATATCATGAATATCTGCTAATGTAGAGGCTTTGATATTTCCCTTAAATATTACTGAATTTTAACCAAAATTCTTCCTGCCTCTAGACCTCTGACCTCACTCACTCCAGCTCTTACAGAGCCAACGTCCTAATCAAACAGGCCCCCTTCTTTTCTTAGAATGTTTACTTTAGAAAAGTAGTAATTATGAAATCTTTCTCTGCCCTTTTGAGATGTAAATTTTTTTTGATTTTTTTTGTTAAATTATAACTATGTATATTAATGCATTTAAGGGGTACAATGTGCTTATTTTATATATAATTTGGAATACTCATATCAAACTGGTTAACATAGCCTTCACCTCACTAACTTCTTTGTTGCGGTAAGACATTTATACTCTACTCTTACTAGTTTTGACACGTACCCTTGCACTGTGCACATTAGGTAAGTTTTCACAGCCCAGGAGTGTTTTTCTTGAAGACCTGCAGGGCCATCCCTTTGAAATGCAGCCATCAAGTAAGATAGGGTCCCTACTTCCCAGAGGCCATATGAAGGTAGGAGGCTGAAGTCTTTGAGGAAAATCAATTACCCAACACATATGGCTTGAGATCCCTGAGATCATCTAGTTTTCCTTTATTTTTTCCTTTTTTTCTCTCTCATTTTATATTCATGCACTGATGTCATTTTGAAGATTACAGCTACAGACTGTTCTCTAACATTACACTTGTCTTGTTAATTAAGTAGACTTGTCTATTTCAGTTAACCAATAACATGTAAATGATCACCATTGATCCCAGAGGCTTACAACAATGCTATGTATTATTTTTCATGAGTCTACAGTTTGACTATCTCCTTGTTCTGCTCTTATCCGGCACTGTGCTTGTATGTCTGGGCTGCTACCTATTGGCCTGGCAGCTGTAATGTTGTGGCTTGGTGGTTCCTTCACATGACTCTGAGGTTTGGGACACGTTGCAAGTCAGCTGGTGCAAGCTGGTGATGACCCACTTGTTTTCCGTGTAATTGCTCTTTCCCTGAAGGAGTGCAGGCCATACAAGTTTTCTAGCTACTTCAAAGATGTTCTCATGGCCACAGCAGAGAAGCATGTGAGTGCTACACCATGTACTCATACAAAAAATGTGATGCTTTAAGCCTTAAGTTTAAACTATTTGTAAATGTTGCTTTGACAAAAGCAAATTAAATGGCAATCACAAAGTCAGAATGTAGTGGACAACAAAGTTATGGCATAAGAAAGCATAAGAAAGCCACGAGTTATTAATCAACCACAGATTCTCCTCCCAACATCCTAATCACTCACATTCTTGAATGGCTCACTTGCAATGAGTTTATCTTCAGCCTACTTCTACTGATTATGAAAAGACAATAAAGATCTTATCACCAATAAGGGTAATTTATACATAATTTTAATTGTCTGCATTCCAAGTCTCTTGTACCAGTACTCTAAACAAATTTCGAGGACTTTTTTCTGTTCGTTTTGCTTAGTTTGCTTCTATTTCCACTGCAAACTTCAATCCTACTATTTCACCCTTACTCTTATCTTTTTTAAATTCCATGGCCAGGTATTGTAATCACTTCCTCATGTATATACTTTCTCTCTCTCTCTTTCTCATGTTAGTTTGTCAAAAACTGCCATCCCAGTTAAATCTAACTCTTTATATAACATATGCTGACCTTCATGCAATTGAGTTAGCTAGAAAAATATGAGCACACAAATGCCACTGTGCTAGGTTGTCAGTCCCTGGTGCCATCATTCCTTATGCTCCAACCTTGTTTGATGGGAACCGTATATCCTAATTCATGCTACCTCCTTCAGATAATGTTAATTCTTCTTCTCTCACTTATCGTATGCCCAATTTTTTATAGTGTATATGTGTTCTACATCAAGACTTATCCTTAATCTGACCATTCTTACTTCCCCCACTGTTATCTTAATTTGTGCCATCATCTTCTCTCATCTGTATTCCTACAATTGCCTGCTAAAAAATCTATCTACACTTGTCTTTCTGCAATCTGTTCTCTCACAAAAGTCCACATGGGTGAAAGTAGTCCATTCATTGTACCCAAATCTTCATTGTCCCTCTCCATCAAAATATTATATTTCTTATTACAGTGACATGACCTTGAACAAGACACAAGTTTTGGTCCATAAATGTGAGAAGAAGAGGCTTACCCCCATCCCAGGCAAAGTTTTCTAAGGCAGATCATAGTTCAGCTCATTTTCATTCCTCTGAGGGAAACCTCAGCTGACAACTGTCTATACATCCTGGCAAGACTGACTTGCAAAGGGAACCAGACATGAGTGAAAGAAAAATATTTATAATCACAAGCTAATGACATCTCAGCACTGTTATATCATTGTGGTATAATCTAATCAATTCACACTAATATAGAAATTAATATACTGAAGTAGAATGCTGCCACCAAAAAGATAATAATAATAATAGTAATAATGTTTATAGCATTGGCTCAGGGAGTGGGCAGGTGAAGAAGCGTGATTAGAATCTACTAAAGTAGTATCTCAGGGAAGCATTTAGAAAAACGGACACACACAACAACCCCAAAGCCAGATAATGTTCTTAATGAGCCTTTGATTTTAAGTAGAAACATTTAGAAACAGAACATTATTAATGTATCTTTGTTATTTTTGTCATTATTTCACAGGAAATTGCATTAGGTAACAAATGGTTGTCAGACTTGCAAGCAAAGTTCAAAATTTCATTTGCTTCTCAACCAAATAAGTGAAAGAGAAAATTGAAAACTGCTTTAAGATACAATTGATTAACACTTATCCTTATAGTGAGAGCTTTGTTCAACCATGAGAATTTATTTAGCAGAGACACATTAAATCTTTTCATTGACTTGGGGAAAAAAAGGTGGAGTTGAATGGAGTATTCCCAAGGAAGCCTAACGAGCTCAAGACAATTCAAATTAAATCTAGAAGAATGTCTTATAAAGGTCTGAAAGTGTGGGGACTCATATAGACTGATGTGAAATAGAAAAAAATAGGAATAAAAGGATCTGAGATCTGGCAATCCCAACGCTGGGTGTATACCTAAAGGAAAAAGGATCATTTTGTAAAACTGATCCCTGCCCTTGAATATATATAGCACAATTCACAGTTGCAAAGGCTTAAAAATAACCCAAGGGCTCACCAATAAGTAAACAGATTAATAAAATATGATGTATGCATACTGTGCAGGGCTACTAGCCCATAAAAGAAATGGTGATCTGTAACCTTTTGTGACAACCTGGATGGAACTGGAGATCATTCTTCTAAGTGAAATATCACAGGAATGGAGAATCCAACACGAATATTCAACACCAGGCTGGATCTGATTGATTAAGATTTTTTTTTTTTTTTTTTTGAGACAGAGCCTCAAGCTGTCCCCCTGGGTAGGGTGCTGTGGCATCACAGTTTCATAGCAACCTCTAACTCCTGGGCTCAAGCGAGTCTCATGCCTCAGCCTCTCAAGTAGCTAGGACCACAGGCACCCACCATAACACCTGGCTATTTTTTGGTTGCAGCCATCGTTGTTGTTTTTGATGGGCCCCGGCTGGATTCTAACCCACCACCTTAGGTATATGTGGCTGGCACCTTAGGCATTTGAGCCACAGGGGACAAGCCTGATTGATTAAGACTTAAGTGTACATACAGGAGTAATCATCAATGGAAGCCAAGCTGTAGAGAGGGCAGGAAGGGATGGGCACACAAACCAATTCAGTACAAGACATGCCATCTGGGTGATAGGCACACTTCGAACTTTGACTCAATCTGTACAAAAGCAAAGCATGTAAACAAAACATGTGTATCTACTAATATCATGAAAAAAATATGTAAATACATTATTTAAAAAATAAAAATATTTAATTTTCAAATAAATGAAGATTGGATTAAGAGTGACTATGAATATGATTTAATTTGGCATTTGGCCCATCAACTTGCAATAGGCAGGACGTATGGCAAAAACATTTTTGTTAAGCTTCCACAGAGGCCAAATTCTCAAGACACTCTTTGTGTGTAGATGAACATGTAATCAATTATAGAAATGGTCCTGGAAAGTATAGTCTTTAGATGAACATGTAAAAAAAAATATGACCCCTACAGAATGTGAAGCAAAGAGCTTTCAAAAGCAAAGACCTAAGAGTCTGGGTACACAAGGAAAACCAGGACTTCATTCGGGAACATTTTCTACAAAGTAGATAGATCCATCAAACTCTGCCCGAAAAGATTTCACTGGTTTTCAGTTATTACCGCTTACTCTCTGTTCTTCTCATTTCCCTACTGGAATATTTATTGTGAATGTCCTGTTTTTGTTCCACACTACTGGTTGTATGAGGGACAAATTTTAATGTTTTGTTCATTGTTTTCTGTTCATAAATGTTTAAGCCATGAGTGGTCATTCATGAACACCAGATAGAGTCTACCATGAAACCCAGTGGCTGAGTGTTTGAGATTGTTATTGGTGGAATGTGTTTTGCAAACAGATGAGATGGAGATACATGATTGTGAACAACGGGACAAGTGGTAAATTCTATTACTGTTCACAATGTTTCACCACCTCTAACCTTATAAGGGTTGTATTAATCTGTCTCCCTGACATCAAACTTGTTTCAGGAACTTGCTTAGGCTAATGGAATATTGGTGTAAGTAGCAGATGTTACATCCAACCAGTTAAGACCATTCTCTATTTCCTACTGTTGTTGCTCTGGGCAGTAGGGCCTGTACAGCTGAGGTAGGAGCTTCTTCAGTCTGGGCTCCAGATGATACAATGAAGAATTGTGAGTTAGCATTTTAATAGATAAATCTCTCTCTGTGTGTATGTGTATAAGAATTCTTGTCTGAAGAATATAATTGGTCTTTGAAATTAGGAAATGGGAATCCAGTCACTGAAATTTCTGCGAATCTTGATACTTATTAATAATTGAAAAAACAAGCCAATTAGAAAGCAATTCAAAGGAGATACTTTTTTTTATAATAGCTTCAATGAAAATAGTAAACAAGAGTAAAATTTTGAGAACTGTCCAATTACATGAAGGATATATCCAGTAGTCCCAAAGCCTATCAAAAGGGAAGACTCAGAAGATGGAGGAAATGAAGCACAGACAGTAACCGGGCAGAGAAGAGCAAAAGGACACGGCCTTCCAGCTACACATGGGATTGAATGGGAAAGCCGGGCATGTGAAGTATGATGAATGTAGATGAATTCCCATCAGAAAAAGTTATAGCGCAAAGGGTATCAACATACCAAGAAATATCAAGGAGAACTTAGAGCTATTAGAAAAACATAATGGCATTTCCATCAGGAAGAAACCATCAGAATTCTATCAGAATTACCACCAGCAGAGTAGCATACTGGAAAAAGGATAATACTTTCCCATTTGAAAGGGAAAAAAATCACTAAAAATATCACATCCGTTTAAACAAAATTCTAGTGAAAGGTCAGAGTCCAATTTCTTCCGATACCAGTTTGAATATTTAGTCTATCTTCCTATAAAGTTCCATTACTCTCAATTGTAGAACAATTTCAATAGACCAGGAATAGAAAGTGTGATCTGCTTCCTTTTTGGCGGGTTCGAATCCCCAGCCCGGACCCGCCAAACAACAATGATGGCTGCAACCAAAAAACAGCCGGACACTGTGGCGAGTGCCTGTGGTCCCAGCTACTTGGGAGGCGGAGGCAAGAGACTCGCTTGAGCCCAGGAGTTGGAGGTTGCTGTGAGCTATAATG